>PVIU01007719.1:0-89499 GCA_004026605.1 Ondatra zibethicus
AATCACAAAGCGACTGACAGTATCACCCAGAAATTTTATTCCTCACCATCAGGCAAATGGAAATGAAACTTCCCTGACCTCTGTTTTGTGAGCTGAATACAATCTGCCAGCACCTGTTTCATCTGGCTTTCAAGAAGATGGGATGGGATCCTATTTATAAAGTGTTTAGAATGGTTCCTGGCACAGAAAGTGTGTGGCAAAAATGTGTACTCAGTAAGCTAGAACTTATCTTTGAAGCAGAAAAGGCCAAGTTCAAGCAGGTTCCAGGGGATCTGCATAGAGGAAGTAAGAATTCCTTTGGTCTTCTAGCACTTTCTCTGCTCCTTTTCACTCCCAGTCCATTTTATTTTCAGACAGAATATTATTCACATCCCTGACAACAATGTAAGCAAGATGAAAATGCAACCTCTCTATGATTTCCAAATCTCTATGGCAAGGGAGGAAATCAGGGAATAACTATTGACAGATGGCCAACATTACCCAATAGTAGCTACAGTTGTTCAAGTTCTTGCATCCTTATTGCTGGCTTATCAAGCAACTGAATAAATTGGGGACAAGTAACACAGAATATCCAGGATACAGTTTACTGCCTTTGAGAGATTTACAGAGGAAATATAAGGACAGTGGCCTGGAATAAACTTCTGAGAACCTTGTAGAATGGGGTCTGAGGATACCTTGTAGATTCTGTGGACAAAGAGATAAATCTTGAAGGACTGTGAAGTATATTTATAGGAAATCCTCAGTTGCATTATCTTGCAGGTAGTATTTGGCTGGGCATATCTGTAAGCAGAGAGGGTAACCATCTTAATGGGCATATAGCTACTGACTCTATAAAGGTACTTATATGAGAAATATTTTATTGTAAATTTGCTTCTTTCCAAATTTGCTAAGGACCAAACATTTTTTAATTCAAAAGAGATTTCCTTTCATAAATATACTCTAATTATGGTTTACCCGCCTCCAAGTCCTACTAGATTTGCTCCACTTCTGTTCCCACCCAATTCCACACCTTTCTTTTTTCTTTCATTAGAAAACAAACAAGCGTCTAAAAATAAAAAAGGAATTAAATAAGAGAATAGGGCAAAAGAAACAAAAAAGAAAAACCAAAGAACAAGCACAAGAAACACACAGGTTCTGAGACACACACACACAGAAAAACACATAAAAGCAAAATCAGAAACTTTAATAAAAATGCACAAGATCGGTAAGGTAAAAGAAATAAAAAAACTCAGCAAAGCATGCCATTATATATTTTAAAATAGTAGCTCTTTTATAGTTAAAAAGCCATTTATAATTTCAAAGAAAGCAAATACTTATATTTTTAAAAGATAAACTGAAGCATAATTTTGATGATAATTTAAACTTCTATAATTTGATTGTAGTTGTGCAAGAGTTTATGTATACTTGTGTACTTGGTTTGTCTCTGTGTAAGTTAGATGCTAACTTTTTTGTTAAACAAATAATAATTATTTCTTCACTTTAGTGAGATAAGCCTGTCATTGTTACAGACTAGATCTGCGTATGCTGTAGCCTTTGATAACTTCAGAATATGATTCAATCTGTTATTTATAGAAAAATGATATATTTACCTTGTGAACTTTTAAGAAAACATAGATTTTCAGTAGATGAAGAAACAAATTGAACTGATTTTTAAAGATGCCTATGAAGTTCCTCCCCCCAGGCATAATAAGTGATGACTTATAGGAGTTTAAAATCTTCATTTTTATAAAATAGACAAACAGAAAAATCATAAGAAGTTGATAGTGACAGTTTAATATAGAAAGAAGTCTGAAGATGAATTTTTTCATTCTTGATTTTATAATCTGGAATCAGATCAGAAACCATGATATTGAAAACCTTGGCTAGCCACTTAATTCTGTTGTACTTAGCATCCCATGGTGCATGAAACTAGGCAGTAGTAAGCAGTAATATTTGCTGCATAGGATTTATTTGATGACTATATACATTAATGCATATGGAGGGTTCATAAAATGCCAAGCACCTGGTCAAGTTTCAATAAATGTTACTTTTTAAGAGCAATAATAGTCTAAAGTAATAAGCAAAGAGAACTGTCTATTTAAATTTTGGAACCTTAAGCTATTTCTGTAAGAAAACATCTGACAGTGAACAGTTTTAGTGAGGAAGGAAACACTCCAGTCAACAGGTAGCAGGTCTATCACTGTGGGGTAGCTGTAGCAGCAGAAAGGGAAGGTATGCTGATAGGAGCATCAGGTGTCACAGTGCATCAGCAGTCAGGAATCAAGAGAGTGAACAGGAAATGGGACCAGGCTATAAAACCTCCAGATCTGTCCCCTCTGATCCACCTACAAATTTTGCACAATTTTCTGAAACAGCATCATTAACTGGAGACCAACAGTTCAGAAGCCTGAAACATCATCATGGAAGGAAATGCATTCCAAAGTGAAAGGCTTGTTTGTGACAAGGGGCCTGTACAGGCAGAATTAGAAGCAGCTGCTCTCTGCTGATGGGTGAACGTTTTGGTAATTAACTAGTTTTCTTTTTAGTTGAAAATAACATAGTGTCTACTTCTTCAGGAGCAAATGGATATTAATTTTTTCTGTGATTTGGCACACATTAGGCCCAAGAATCACAACCTGAGGGGGAGGGACATTTTTATGTAGAATCATGGAACCACTAGAAGGGAGAGTTGAAAAGCACAAATGTCCAGCAGCCCAGTCAATGAGGAGAGGTATCTTTGATATTTCTGTTTTCCTATAAGGGATGTTCTCACACTGCCACTAGACCCCAGAGTTCTGGATCCTCTAGAATTCCTGGAACTATTTTTAAGCTTTTGATGCCACCCGTTTTGGCCGATTGACTCAATTCCTTTCAAGACTCAACTCCTTATTTCAGATACAAAATGGCTTTTCTTTTATTCCAAGAAAAGTCTGAAGGGAAGGTATTTATAGTGGAAGGAGCAAAATCAGGGGAAGGGAGGATGCTAAGGGAAAAGAAGCTAAGATTTCTGAGAGCAAAGTGCCAGTGACTTTTGTCGAGCACACCAACCAGTTTTCTACCTGAGAGAATCTGGAGGTTTCCAAACAACACAGAAACTTGGTGGTGGGACACGAATGCTTTCAGATCTAAGGGAACAATAAACAGCTTGTGTCGACTTTGAAACAGGTTCAATTACTGCTGCTTCCCTGCCAGAGGACAGTTCATTTGGAGCTCTATGGTTTTAGGAGCTGTGAGTTTAAGGCTGGCACAAGTATTGTGCCAGCTGTTCACACTTCCTACCGAGATCCAAAGAGTAGCTGGGATCCTCTCAAAAACATCTCTGGCTTCTCTGTGTTGGTGAGCTTTCCTGGGCTTTACTCAAGGATGGGCTGGCACTGCTGGGTGGAGAAGCAGATGGGGTAAGGTCTGCAGAGCTCAGATTATGCCAGTTGATGGGGGAAGAGGGGTGTGGAGGATGCCAGGAATTTAAATGGTGACATACTGCATTTAGTAGGCGGCTAGCATGCGCACACTGTGTTTAATTAACAGTTTTTTGCAAGTCACAAGCATATGCTCTGTCACTTCTTGTTGTCTTCATGGTAAGCTATTATGTACTTTAATGAAATCTTATGTCTTCTCTGAGCGAGTCTTGCTTGTAATCATCAGATTAACACCATATGTTAACCCCACCCCTTTTGCACATGCCCATCATCCTTTAGACCTTCCTACAAAATATGCATTATAGAGACACAAAGGAAATGTGATGCTGACCTGAGAACCCCTAGTGGGAACTCAGTAGGGAGTTGGGCCAGAGAAAGGATTGACCATCAAAATATTCCAACCGGGGCATAATCAGAGAAGAGATAAGGTAAATATTCATAGGAAATGCTGTATAAGCCAGAAGCTCAAAGTGGAATGGGCACAGAAGGCAGAGAGACCTGGGAACTGAACCCAAAGAAACGGAATAGTCCAAGGGTGCCTCTAGCAGGAATTGCCATTGCCCATGCCAGAGAACCAGCAAGTTGCAAGTTCCAGGTTTCAGCCCACCAGAGTGATATCCTCTGATGGGCCAATCTCATTTAGGCAAGACCACGAGACTGCAGATCCCAGAATGTCTTTTCCTTCTGCTGTGCCTTTGCATTTTGGCTCAGCTCTCTTTCTCTGGTTTCTAGAATGGTATGAGTGGATTTAGCAAAATCTTCACTGCCTTTGTTTATCTCTTGGAAACATCCTGTTCTACTGGGCATTTTTACCTGTGGATTGTCAAGAAGATAGCCCCTACCTAAGCTGTACTGTTTAATTTGATAATAATAATAATAATAGTTTATAGAGAGTTTTGATGAATAAAAATAAATACAGCCAGAGTCTGTGAATTTCACCTAAGGAGCTGCATGGATTGTAGCTTAAGCTAATGACTAAGAGTTGAGTCCCAGGAGCCCAGCTACTTTAAATTCTTTTAACCTTAATGTTCAGAGATGTTTTAACAGGTCTTTGGGTGCATCACAGCTGAAACAAAGCGTTGAAAATAACAAAGTTAGACTAAGATGTTTTTGCTAAGTAACTTTGAGGTGAAAAACCCGAGAAAACATTCTGAAGTTTTTGAAAGGCACATAGATGAATGCAGGACTCTTTATGGTCAGGGAGCAAGAACACAGATGTCCTATTATTACTGGATGACACGCTTTCCATGCTAGACTTGGTTGATGACCAAAGGTGATGATCAATTTCTTATAACCCATTTCTGCCCTCAATCTCCTGATACAAAAATCTATTGATGAATGACTTTTTCATGTATAAAAGTTTAGGTTTGCGATTCCTTTTAGATTCCTTAAAAGATTACCTTTCAAGAGAAGTAATTAAGTAATTTGCCCTTTAAATGCAGGCTGCCAGTAAAAAAACTGACAAGAACACCTTGCTTGCCCACATGGGTAATCTATAACAAGTTGTAGAAGGGTTCTTGAGATAATTTGTTTTTTGCTTACAATACATAAAATGTTTAATCATGTAAGGGAGATGGAAAGCATGTTTTTAACCTATAATCATTTACAAAGAAAAAAACGAAATGGAATGCAACTGTTTTGACTCTTGTACTGCCTGGGAGATTCTGTTGGGCTATAAACGCTGTGAAAAGGCTTGGGAGGAGAGAGAGAATAGAGAGAGAGAATAAAGAAAAAGAGAATGAAGAAGGAAGTCACTAAGAGAGTTTGTGAGTGCCTTTTTCCCTAACCTCCTTCAGATAGAAAAGTCTAACCTCGCTGACTCTGGATTCCTATTTAACCCCCTGTGCCTCTGGAGGCTGACCTCCCAGACAGCAGTACTCACATACTTCGAGCAAGCAACAACCACTGAAATTCGATTGCTTCCACTGTGGAAACCCTCCAAAACCTTTGTTGAGAATCTTTGCACCCCTTTCTACATTCCAAATTCCATCAACATACTACTGTCATAGCCAGGGCACTAGGCTGCAGAAGGCTGAGAAACGGAGGCTGTAATGACTTCATTGTTAGGCGATTATGGCAGAATTTATGACAGCATCATTTCACAGGCCCTCCCTATAAACAGCACCAAGCTATTTCTGAATAACAAGGTGGGGCACAGATCCTCTAGGAAATCATGCAACTTGGTAGGTGTAAGAAACCTGCAAACTCTAGGTTTTCACATATTCTTTCAAATTGTTTTCTGCAACACATTCCTGGTTCTCTACTTAATTTTGGGCTCACCGTATGAAAACCATTTTTTTTATTTACTTACTGTGTACTTTCCTTTGCAAGGTTTTCAACTCAATTCTGTGAAATGACCTACAACTCAATCTCAGAGGGAATAGAAACAGATTAAATATATTTAATTTCCTAGTATCTCTCCAATTCCTTCTTTTCCTGCAAACAGCAGACTCATTTTTTTCTTTTCCTTTTCTTTTTTTTAACTTATTTTTGTCCCCAAAACAACAACGTGTGTTGGTCTAACTGATGTGGGATTCCCTTCTGTATGCTGTGAATACCATTGGTTAATAAAGGAACTGGCTTGGCCAGATAGGGTAGAACAGAGCTAGGCAGGGAAAACTAAACTGAATGCTGGGAGAAAGAAGGAGGAGTTAGAGAGAAGCCATGGAGCCACCGGCAGAGACAGATGTGCTGAAACTTTGCTGGTGGACCATGAACTCGTGGTGATGCACAGATTAATGGATATGGGTTAAATTAAGATGTAAGAGTTAGCAAATAAGAAGCTAGAACTAATGGGCCAAGCAGTGATTTAAATAATAAGTTTCTGTGTGATTATTTCAGGAGTCTGGGTTGCCAGAAAAGAAACAAGTGGCCTTCCTTACAACACCTAACTCCCCATCTACTCGTAGTTTATTTAATTCATCTATAGTTACCTCAAAGTTTCTGTGTTACTTTTGAGTGGTGTTTAAACATTTAACTGCTATTCAAAATAAGACTTTTGTTTTCTTTTTAGCTGGAAATGCTGTAGTTCAGTAGTTGAGTGGTTGCCTGGTATACACAATGCATTGAGATCAATTCCCAGCATAGAAAAAAACATATCACAAAAAAGTATTTACTGCAAGAAACATAATTTTATATCAGTATTATTCATGTGTGCACAAATAATTATAATAAAAATTATATTAAAATATTTCTGCAACTTTACTTAATACAGTGTGGCATTTTATATTCTTACCTTTATATTTAGACATTTATATTAGTTATTATTCACAGAATTGACTTAAAAGTTTTAATCACCACTAAGCTAAAATCCACACCTTATAAGGCACTGTTTTAGATTATTGTTAAAATTATGTTTCCTACTTAGTCTATGAATTGAGAATTTATCCAAAATTAGGGTATCAGTTGTACACAAAAGATGCCCCGTGCCCAAATAACTGGCAAAACCTTATTTCTTCCTTACATCTTCAGGGCATATGCATTTTCACAGCAATATAGCTTTCACTTGTAGCATCACTCACATGTGGTTTCTATTTCTTTGGTTAGATGGCTAGAAATTCATGAATACTATAGGTTTTTTCAATTAAGTAATTAATTAATTTTAACTGGCCTTTTCTCATTTTCCATACCCATCCCAGTTCCCACTCCATCCTCTCCTCCCACTCCCCCCACCTTCTACCCACCCCACCCCCATCCACTCCTCAGAGAGCATAAGGCTGGAGTCAAAAAAGTCTGACATAGCACTCTGAGGGAGGACCAAGGGCCTCCCCCCTATATTTAGGCTGAGCAAAGTATCTCTCCAAAAAGAATGCACTCCAAAAAGTCAGTTCAAGTACTAGGAATAAATCATGGTCCCACTACCAGTGGCCCCACAAACTGCCCAAACCACGTACCTGTCACCCACATTTAGAGGACCTATTTTGTCAGTCCAGAGTCAGTGAGCTCCCACTCACTCAGGCTCAGGTCAGCTGCTTCTGTGGGTTTCCCTGTCATGGTCTTGACCCCTTTGCTCATGTTATTGCTCCTCTATCTCTTCGACTGATTTCCGGAATCTCAGCCCAGATTTTTAAAAATGATTATTAATTCTATTTTCTTAATATTTTTATATGGGTTCCACATATGCAAACTCAGTGATTTTTTAGTCTTACCACTTCTCTGTTTATTTTGCATTTTTATTGCTTTCTTTCTCTTATTTCCTCAGGAGTGAGCGTGGATTAAACTCACAGTGCTTCTCAATCTGTGCGTCGCAACCTATTTGGAATCAAATGACCCTTTCCCAGGGTTGACTAAGATCATCAGAAAACACATATATTTACATTAGAATTAATAACTGTATCAATTGTAGATATGAAGTAGTAACAAAAATAATTTCATGGTTGGTGGGTGGGGTCACCACAACATGAGAAACGGTACTAAAAGGTCGCAGTATTAGGAATGTTGAGAACCATTGGATTTATTTTTTTATTAAGCTATACATTTTTCTCTGCTCCCCTTCTACCCTCCCTATCCACCACACTCCCAATATACTCAGATCTTGTCTTTTTCACCTTCCTATGCAGATTCATGTATATCTCTCTTAGGGTCCTCTTTGTTTTCTAGGTTCTTTGAGGTTGTGGACTATAGACTGGATTTTCTTTGCTTTATGTCTAGAAGCCACTTATAAGTGAGTACATACTATATTTGTTCTTCTCGATCTGAGATACTTCACTCAGGATGTATTTTTTCTAATTCCATCCATTTGTTGGCAAATTTCAAGATATCATTTTTTTTTTTTTACCACTGTGAAGTACTCCCATGTGTAAATGTACCACATTTTCTTTATCTATTCTTCAGTTGAGGGGGATCTAGGTTGCTTCCAGGTTCTGGCTATTACTAATGCTGCTGTGAACATGTTTGAGCATAGGATTAAAGATTTTATATCTTTATTCTTTTCTAATGTTATCATTCAGTGTCATCAGTTTCTCACTAAGCAATGGGTTAAAAGTGCATTTTGTGCTTTAATATGTTATATATTTGTTTTTTAAATGATTTCAAGCTTTTTATGACTTCTTTTTTCCATGTATTATTTAGAAGTTTCTAGTTGTATCTCCAACATTTTGGGATTGTTCTATTATGTTTCTGGTTTTGGCTTGAATTATGATTCTATTGATATCTGAAAAAATATATTGTATCATTTATCCTCTTTCATACTTATCTATAATGTGACCTATTTTGGTAGCTATTCCATTTGAATTTTTAAAGAATGTATATTATATAACTGGTTTAAGTATTCTTTCTTTACTGGGTCTTACATTGTAGCCAGGGTTGCTTTATAATTCTCTACATATCTGAGGAAAGCCTTGAACTCACAGTAACCCTCTTGACTCAGCCTCCTGATTCCTGGGATTACAGGTATGTGTCACCACACCAAACCTGGCTGTTGTCCAAGGTTTTATGTCCCACCAGGTCCCACAGCCGTTTAGTCCCAAAGAAATCACACAGATGTCTATAGTAGTTATAAACTGATTGGCCCACTAGTTCAGGCTTTTTGTTAACTCTTATAACTTATATTAACCCATTATTCTTGTCTATCTTAGCCATGTGGCTCGGTACCTCATTCAGCAAGGCAATCATATCTTGCTTCTTCTGTGGCAGGGTCAGGACTGCAGAGGAATGGGCTTCCTTCTTCCCAGAATTCTCCTGTTCTCATTGACCCACCTGTACTTCCTGTCTGGTCTCCCGCCTATACTTCCTGCCTTGCTACTGGCCAGTCAGCTTTTATTTAAAATATAATTGACAAGATACAGACCATTGTCCCACAGCACCTAGCTGGAGTATTCTCTAAAGGTTAAGCAGATAAAGTTGACTGATTGTGCTGGTCAAGTCAACTATTTCCTTCCATGAATTTTGCTGGCTGCTCTATAAATTACTAAAAGAAAATGATGTTAAAATATTGAGGTTCTCCCAACTTTAAATGGTTAAGCTTAATTTTTTTTTTACTTAGTAAGGATTCAAAACTTTTGTATTTATAGTAAATACTACTGGAATATTTTTCTGAGCTAGTAATAATCTATGATACTCTAAGAATGCCTAATAGTGGCAAGTAAATCACCATGATAAGAGCAAACAATAGTCACTTCAAAGCATGCCCTGTTTGGCTAATCTAAGGTTAATAACCTATATGGTAAGTAACCTATATATTTAGTAATCTATATGGTAGCAACCTATATGGTAAGTAACCTATAGGTTAATGACATATGGATAGGCTAGATGAAATAAGCTCATTTTGAACTACTATGTTAGCAACTTACAGTGCATGTAACAGAACCAGCCTTACCACGGGTCAAAGACCTGAAGTGACTGTCTATTTCCACTGTGGTTCTGAAAGTCATTGCCACATTGATTTTCAGTTTTGTTCTCAGGCACATACTTTTAAGGAACTGAGAAATTTTAAGGTTTTTCAAATGGTTCTCTTGATTCTTGATAATGTTTTGTTTTCTGAAATAGGATTTGGCTAAAGTTAACATAGTTATTCCTTTATTTTTTTCTAATAATACTATTGCCTACCTTTCTCATTTTTTAACAGATTTATTTGTATTTAAAATGATATAGATGTATAAACACATATTCTTTGGTTTTGTTGCTTTTATTGCTTGGGTTAATTATATATAATAATGCACATCATTATGATTCTTTTACATATGTATGCCATGTATTTTGTATGACACCCCTATTTCTCATCTCCTTCTCACTATCATCCATCCTCTTCTTCCTTCCTATTTACTCACATTTACTTTCATATTTTTATCTTTAGTATGTACGTGTGACCTAATAGGTTTAGTTAGGACTCCTTACAGACGCATGAGGGATAGCACATAGGATCATGAAAACACTTCTGTGGTTAACAAAGAAAATGTCTCTCCCTTCCCATGATAATTGGGTCTTCTTTAAAAATTTAACTCTACTTATCTCTTTCCTTTAGCTGATATGTTTTGTTCATTTACTAAATGAATTGAGCACAAAAGAATATGCGTATGAGTTATATATTTATTATTACACTCTGAGAACTCAGGCCTGAGTACACACAGAAGAGCCTCAGATGAAAGTGAAGAAAGGACAGAAGAGGAGAAAATTTATAGAGGTTAGGATTGGAGAATGTTCCCTTCTTGTATCTGTCTTCACACTTGGGTTCTTGATCATGGTGATCTACATACTAATCTCAGGGTGCTAACTCTGTCTTCTAGGCTTTGAACTTGCAGACATAGGGTAACTCCAAGTCACAATAATTATCTCTCCACTTCAGATATCCTGCAGACACAGAAGAAGCAAAATAAAAGGGTCAGGGGCATTTTGTAAACTCAGTCAAGGATCCAGGGTCTTTCTGTCATCTGTACCAGTACTTCACTCCAGCAGGAGTAGATACAAAGAAAGGAGACATGGAAGGAGACAAGAGATCCAGCATAGCAGAGTGGCAAAACATTGGCTTTCAGAGAGGACTGCCCTCTTTCTTACCTGAGCTTCGTGACAGGCTGCCACAGTAACCGCCTGAAGCACTGGAAGGAGCTATCTCCCAGTTGAGGTAATTCATCACATCAGCGTTACTCCACTCCCATCCACCTCCATTGGGTTCTTGGCCCTAGAGAGGAGGCAGCCATGGGAAAAGAAGAGCCACTGAAGCACTGTTTGCATGTATCCTTACTTGGAAGAGCTGATGCCTATGTCCAGCCTCATGGAACTGATCTAGACTTTCAAATGCTGCCCAGGATTCAACCTGAATATCTCCCTCCTATTATCAGATCTCTGCTGATACTCACAATCTATTTAAACTCAGAAAAAAATAATATGTCCCTTGGTGAACATGGCAAATTGAGCTTTTGTAAATTTCTCTGGATCACATCTATTCTGTGAAGAATAATTATGGATATTCTCCTCTTTTGGTGTTCTGTCAGAATCAAGCTACATACACCCCAAATCTCACAGAAGAGAATTGCAAAGCCTCATTTAGGAATTTTGTAAAATCTGACCATGGTCAGTTGAATGTCATGAAGACTAGGGACCTCTACAGAGCCCCGGGATTTCCCTTTACCCAGCTGCTATCCAGAGTGTGAGCTCTATGTATAATTGGGTCTTTCCTCATAGAAACACAGAGAATGAGCCAGTAAACAAAATCAATGAGAGGCAAATTAGATGGGAGGAGATGGTATCTCACCAGTGTTGGGTCATGGAGCCCAATCCACACATATTGGCCACTGCTTGCACTTCTTTTAACCATGGAGGACACAAAGGAAGCCTCAGATCCACTGAGCACAGACACAAGGTGTCCTGAGGGCCTCTTCTGGCAGGCCAGCTAGGTGAGGAAGGACAGAATAAGTCACAGACTGAGATCTCACTAGTGAATGGTGGGAAAATACAGGTGATAGGGGCTACTGAAAGTAAAACAGGGCTTTCATTTTGATTGTCATGGAAGCATGGTAAAAGGAGCCCACTTCTTCTCTGACTGACATGCACTTCCCACTCTTTCCCTCCTCTGCAACCTCCAGCACTCACATCTGCATCAAACCAGGATTTAGGTATCTTGAACAAGGCATAGCAAAAGGAGCCATAGGCTTGGGAGCCCTTGGGGCAGCTGATTCGTGAAGAGGGGACATCTTCCTTGGCATCTTCACCTGGGGTGGAAGGAGACAAAGACAGTGGCGTAGTGAAATGAAGAGCATGGCTTATATGGGAAGATCAACCACGCAAATGTTTATGAAGCCTGTCTTTGGAGATTTAAGTCCACAATACAGACTCTCTGTCGTCTTTTCTTTTTCATCTTGGTCTTAAAATTGATGTACTTTATGAGAAACAGTCTTCTTTTAATTTTATTTTTCACTCTTCTCCTATTATCCATAGATCCCAAATTCTAGGCCAACAATCTCTGCATTGGCCCATCCACTCCTTCTCTTGCTCAACAGTTCATTAGTGACTGCCACACTCACCAACTAGAAGTTCCTAGAAAAATAGGAATCTCTTTAGTTTCAATAATGGGCTTCTATGAAACCATCTGTCATTAGTGCCTTAGAGAAAAGCAGCGTGATGGATGGGTGGCAGGCAGTGTTTCTGTATGGGACTCTCTTCATCATTGCTGCAGGAGACTCTCCAGAGACTTCCTCTGTTCCTTAGCTCTGGACACTCACAGGAAATTCAGTTCTAGGGGCAGAAAATCTTTACCTTGCACCTGAGATAAGAGCATCAGGCAGGAGAGCAGCATCCAGGACATGCTGGTGAGAGCCATGCGAGACAGCATCTTGTCTGAGAGGGTGGAACAACCAGAGTCATGGTGGAAAATATGGGAAGAGAGGACATGTTGAGAGAACCATCCCATCCCTTCTCCTTTGACTAACCCTGTAGAGATACACTGATTTTCACTCTATTCCCCTCCATCTTTGGTTCTGAAATGAGAAGAACCCATTTTTCCCCTTCTTCTGAAAACTTCTCAGGAAGCCATTCCTGATTCTCAGAACCCTGTACTCTGTGAGGACTGGTACTCTACCATACCTTCTCCTGAGTTATGAGTGGTGAACCACTGCAAAGCTCTAATCATCTTTCAGCTCCTACTTACCTGTCTTGCAGAGATGTGGGATGGTTTGTCAGGGCAGAGATGGCTGTGTTTTTATAACAGGATTTGAGGGAGGGGCATTAGATTGAATAACCGGAATGCTTATGCAAGTCAGGGAGGTAGGTGGTGCTTGGCACAGACTCCGGGAGGTTCCCATCAAAATCACAAGTTTCTTCCTGGCAAAGACTGTGAACTGCTACATATGTAGCTCTTTCCAGTCAGCTGCCCTGCTCTGTTGGCCCGTGTGGGTGCAGTTTGAACTTTCCCCACCTCCTCCCAGGTACCTTGTTCTGGGGAATTTAAGAAAATGATAACTGTGTTACAGATTATGCTGTGACACCATTTTCAAAATATTGTAGCCTTGATTACTGAGGAAAACGTATATTAACAATGTACTTTTGTCATGTGGATGTTTCTTGGTACTCTGTTTTGTAAGATTTAAAATATATTAATAATTCAATGTTTTATTAGTTAGGAATTGTAACTATTGATGATGGTGGTGTACTACTTGAAAGAAGAAGGTAAATTTTTAGGCCAAGGAGAAAAGCCTGTACCAAAGTTTGTAGGAAGCTTGATAATCTCTTGAGTCAGTATTACAGCTGAGGTTTCAAGAAACAGTGTTCAAATGAACTTGCTCTCCCACGGCTGCTTTGTGGCAATATTGAGACATAATAAGAACGAGGCTGACTGTAATTCTGAGCTGTGCACCTGATAGTGAGTAGTATTCTCAGCTTTGATCACACACTCATGGCTTTAAGATCCTCTCAGGATGGCATTGAAGGTGTAATTTTCATAATTGTAGTAAAGTGTGCTCTTTTTATGGTACAAAGCCTTGTATTCTTGAGGTCAAGAAGATGATGAGTAAATGGTGTGTGCTTTTGGCATTAATTCAGCCACAGTCATCACCCACTCAAGTACAGGCAGAATGAAGATGCCATTTCACATAGAATGACCTTGAACTACACCAAGCAATGAAAATAATTAATATTAATAAACCTCACCCCTTAAATACATACTTTTAAGCACTCTCTTTCAATGTATTTGGAAGTCTTCTCCCTGCGGACAAATGATTATCTTGAGGAAAAGCAAGCTGACTTCCATAGCTTTCCCTGTAAAATGACTTGACATATATACGGTTTTCAAAACATGTGGGCATTTCCAGAAATGCTTTAGAAATGTTCAAATATTGTTTAGTGCCTACTTTAATGTCTAGTGCTATGAACATCACTGATGTGAATAATATTGGCATTTTATGATAATTTGGTGTTTAAAAGTTCCCCAAGAGAAAAATAGTTTGAGAAGTTTTCATTATTATCTATCTATCTATTTCCAGGAAATTAGATGATGAGAAGAGATTTTATGTTATATCAAAACAAATGCAAGTAGAAAAATCAAGAAAATGTGAATTCAAACAATGAATAAATAAAATAAAATTGCACAATACTTAACAATTGGGAGAAATATATGGAAAGTCCAATACATAAAATACATTTATATTCTAATATGGAAAAAATTCAATGGAAATATAATAATTATGAAATTAAGGGGGAAATGCAAGTAATTAATAAAATTAAGGTGTTATGTTTTGGGTTGATGCAGTTTTGTCTGAGATGCTTTTCCCCTTTAAAGCTTAGTATAATAATTACAGATGAAATATGTTTCTCAGAACTTACATCAACATAATTTGCTATATTATTGACAAAAGGGGAGGGGTTGAATGGAATAAGGTGGGCAAAAAATGGAACTCTTAGTAACAGACATGTGGGGATTAATTATACAGTTCTTTTTGGATTTATATTAATTTTTTCATAAAATATTGGATAAAATGGAATGCTGAGAAGAAGGAAAAACTGAGAACTTACATGGGAAGGAAATTTAAAGAACAATTTTCCTCAAGAATCTATATATAACTTTCCTGAACAAAATATTAAATAAGCCAAATCTGTACAATAAATGAAAAGAAAAAAGAATTAACCTCAGGGATGCAAAGGTAGCTTCATCAGAAAGAGAGATTATTGTTTGTATCATATTGAGAAATTGTTCTTTTTGAACAAAGAATTAAATGATCATCTTGCATAGAAAAATGTACTTAGCATAAATCTAACTCTCATTAATTAGCTATGGACATTGGTAACAATCAAGATGTAGTTCTTCAGTAGGGTAATGAAACCTTCAAAGGCTCCAAATCAAAATATTGAAAACATTTCCTTCAAAACCATGAACATAAATTCTCCAGCCTTCTGATTCTATTCAACAGTATCATATTACGGAAAGCTCAGCTTTTCAAAGAAAACTAAAATTAAATACTCAAGAAGGTAAATAGAGCTTTCAGTATTTGTAAAAAACATTCTATTTCCGTAAACAATAAAACCCTAAAGAATCTCTAAATTAGTCTTTAGAGATAATGAGAGAATTTAATACGCATGAAAAATATTGCCAACATATAAATTTCAATTAAACACTGAAATTTTAGCAGCAGAGTTAGAAAAAAATATTGTTATGAAAGGTACTACATTTCTTCCTTTTAGTAAACATAAGTTCTTTTCTCATACAAAATAATCTGAAACAGTTCCCTCCCACTACTCATCCATTTCTTCTCATGCCCCATCCCATCTGGATCCACTTCCTTTCTGTTTTTCATTAGAAAAGAATGGTCATCTAGTAGATAGCTACAAACTTAACAAAGTATAGTAAGATAAAACAAAAACCATCATATTGTAGTTGTACCAAACAAGCCAACAGAAAACAAACAAACAAACCAAGAGCAGGATCAAGAATCAGAAACCCATCTGCTCATAGATTCAGGAATCCCATAAAAGTACTAAACTTAATAGCAGAGGACTTGGTACCTGTGTAGGCCTTTGATTAGTGCTTCAGTCTCTGTGAGCTCATGTGAGCTTTGCTCAGTGGTTTTAAAGGGCCTAGCTCTCCGAGTGTTCTGTCTTCCCCACTCCTTCTGCCTCCTGTGAGCTCTGAGAGCAGGGATTTGATGAAATTTAGAGCTGTGTATTCCAGGGTCTCTCTCTCTCTCTCTCTCTCTCTCTCTCTCTCTCTCTCTCTCTCTGTGTGTGTGTGTGTGTGTGTGTGTGTGTGTTTATCTGTGTGTCTCTGCACAGTCTAGGTGTGGGTCTCTGCATCTCTTCCCATCTGCTGCAGGAGGAAGCCTCTCCGATGATGACTATATGCTGATCTATAAGCATAGCAGAGTATCATTAGGAGTCAATTTATTTTTACTTTCCACTGCACTAGGTTTCCATACCACCCTTCTTACGCCCTTTACTTCTAGCTATCTCCCTTCATTCCCTCCCTCAATCCAGTACTCTCCTTCTTCCCACCTGATTCTCTCATTCTCCCCACCCCTCTGCTTCTTACCCTTGTCCATTCAGAAGGAAAGTATAAAAATACTGAAGATTTAACTAGTGATCAGTGTTGAAATCTGATACTTCAAAAGTCATAGAACACAAGTCACGTGTTCAATAATACTTGGTCCTCTTACTGCTCCCAGGCTAAACCTTTGTGAATCTATAAAATACCTTTTGGATGCAAAAGGGAGAACTTCACCAAATTTCATCTAGTAGTCTTCAAAACTCCCCATGAACATGAATGTTAAGGCAAGAGCAGAGGACAGGGTACACATCTTCTCCTCTCTGATCTCAAGACCATACTTGAGAATTGAAGTCAGAAATAAAAATGTCATCATCTTCCCTTTGAATCTCTTTTGTGTGGATTTGCTATTATTTGTTCATCTGTTGACATATTACTGTACAATGAACTTTCCCCAGCGTTATTGATTTGAAACAAATTATCATTTTTCATGGTCCCGTGAGGTGATTCAGTTTATCTTTGTGGTCTCTCGTTCAATCTCCAGAACCCAGGCTACAAAATGCCAAGTGTAGTACTGTATCCTTGCAACCCCAGTGCTGGGGAGACAGGAACTTTGTGGTCCACTGGTCAACCAGCTTTGCCTGCTTGTTGAGTTCCAGGCCAGGTGAGAGACAATATGAAAGGCATCTGAGGAACAAATAGCTCAGATGGTTTAGCTTCCACATGCATGCATGCCTGTATTGTCACATATGTCCACCACTCACAGAACCCTGAAAGACAGACATATATATCTATTTATACGATTTATTCTGTCATATATATATATATATATATATATATATATATATATGACCATTGTCTACTGACTAAATGTGGATTTGTACCTTTGCCAACTTGTATATTAAACTCTCTAATATTTATTCAATAATCTAATATATTTGTTAATAATTACGTTAACATCAAAATATCTTTTAAGCTTAAAATGAGATTTTGATATTATTTTCAAAATTAAATATATTAATTTGAGTGATGACTTTATCTCCTTTTACATGTGTTTCTCAATACTCTAATGAGATGCTAGACACAAAAATCTCTGAGGTAGAATTCCTGTTTTCTATTTTTGATGAGTACTAGAATATTATGAATGTGAATCAGAGGACCACTGGGAAGTGTATATGTTGCTACCATGCTAAAATCTCAATCTACAGGAAAAATAATTTCTTATAGATCATAGAGGTCATCTGTAATAATCTATGAAGATAGAAAGTTATAGCAGAATTAGCCTGCAAGTGGAGCCATTATGGATAATTCTAACCACTTTATGTTTTACTCAATATTAGAAATAACATTCTAAAATGAAAACACATTCTTTGGCCTTTCCTTGTAGCTTGTATAAACAAAGTGTGTTTTTAGAAAGCCATCACATGACAATTTAGATTAAATAACTTTATTCAAAGGGTGATTATTTTCTAAGTCTTTGAGCTTATTCCCTAAGCGGCTTTACAAGAATTTATTGCATAAAGAATTTAACACGGAAATTTCTACAGATATATTTGAACTAAATCAACACTCAAAATATTGACTCATGGTCAACTTTTAGACAAAGGTTTCCTAAGAGAAAGAAAAAGAGGAGAGGAAGTAGGGATGGATGAAAGAAAGGAAGGAATAAAGAGAAGAAGCAAGGACGGGAGGGAGGGAGGGAGGGAAGGAAGGAAGGGAGGAAGGAAAGGAATCAGATAAAAATTCAGATATGTATGTTTCTTCAAGATATTGGATCTTGTGGGTGAGCCAGAGTTCAAAATCAAGGAAACTGTGCTCACTGGGGTTCACAATTCATGGCTTGAAGTAGGAACCACAGATAAGAAGTGCCTTTCATAGAGAAAACTTTTCAGAAATCTCTTGGATATCTGGAATATTTTCTGTGTATCTCTCATTGTCTTCTCTTCCTGTTCTATATATTGCTTAGGGAAAAAATCAGGTAATAACATGATTCCATTATAACTGCAGGAAAAAATCAAGAGATAGGACAGAGGCAAACACAATCTTTAGTATGAAGTAAGGGTGATAGAAGGAACATGCACAAAAACTAAAGGGTAGACAGAAAGGGCATGGTGGATCTCAGAGATGAAATCTACCCTGGGACACTGGAAAGCTCCCAGTAGAATAGCAAGAGCACACTCAAGACAAACCCAGGTGGTCAAAGCTCTCTGAGGATGTAGTGTAAAGTTTTGCCTCCCATGTGCAAGGTTTTATAGTCAGGTTATTCTACCTGAGTAGGGATGGCAGACTTGTTGAGCTGGGGGAACATGGATTTTGGATTCCCCCAGACATCCTAACTTAGAAATTATCCAAAATACTATGGATCTTTAAGAATATGGTACTACCTTTACTACCTATGGTATCTCATGATCTCTTGGATTCTTGTTTTCGCAGAGCTGTGACACATCAGGCCAAACAGTGGACAAGCAGAAAGCAGGGATTAAGGAGCTGGGTTTAGGGATCAGATCTATTTCATGAAGTTAATGTGGAATCCATTAAAACAATACATAGAAGTCATTGATCAAGGTGTCTCATACATAACATAGTAAATAGAAGCTAATTATAGTCTTAATGGCTGCTCATGATATAGTTGATGCTCCTTAATTCTCAATGGAAAAACCAACCTTTGATCTGAGGTGAGATTATTAAAAAGTGGCACCATTGAATCACTTTGTAGCTTTGCTTTTAGCTGTAATCAATTTAATCTGTTTTTTAACCTTCAACAATGACTGCTCCCCTGGGGGCACATGGTCAATACTTGTCCAGCTCTCTTTATTATCAGAGCATCTTAAGTATAGTAAAAATATATTAATTTCTACAAAGGAATTCAGATGTTACTAATTGAAGAATTTGCTTTTTAAGAGTATTATTAAAGAATTGTCAAAATAATTTGTGAAGGAGTTCAGTAATGACTGTCATTTATTTAGCACTGATTTTGTGATAGCTACTGTGCTCAGAAGAGTACACATCAGTGACATATCCAGAGAATCATTAGGACACAGTTAATCAAACCCTCACTTTTTACACTAAGGAATGCACATCTAAAGTGATTGAATCACCTGGTAACAGATAGGCAGAAGCATCATAGAAGGCCAAAGTGATTCTCGGGTCACTGTCACCTGCTTCCTCTGAGAGCAAGAGAAGATATAACCCCATTCACTACTACATGAGGCAAAAGGAAAAGTGTCTTAAACATGCTTAATTTTCTATTGGGAATATCTGATATTAAGAAGATGTAAGACCAGAAAATCAGCATCATATTATGCATGGGAGAGTTAAAACCTCTAGGGAAATTTCTGTGACCAATAGTTCAGAGTAGTTATTTGCTAAGCTACATTACCTTAATGGATATTATGAAGGAGAGTGCTCAGTGGAGTCATTGGATTTTCTTTACTTACTCAAAACACCGTTTCACCAATTTCTTTTTTCTTATAAGAGAGATACACATCCTCATCTCCCTATAAATTGTCTGAAAACTTTAAGTTCAACTTCTTTTTATTTTAAGCAATTGATTGATACTGTCCACGAGTTCCCTTTATATTCAGACTATCCCATACATCATAAAGTACAGGTGTTACTCTGTGTTACAATGAATGAACTCAGGAAGAGAGAAGACACATGGCTTGGGTTAGACAACACTGCATTTTAGAGGCTAGGTGAGAATGGAAATGAATGAGCTCTGTGTGTTCTTCCTTCCTGGTATTAGACATGTATTGCTTCATTTCACTTAAGATTCTTCAGGCATTCAGAAATTCTAAAAAGGAACACATTAATTGTTTTCTGACTTGGTACTATTTTTAAAAAGTCACCTCAGTAGATAGATTCATTAAGTTTAAGATATCTTATTTGCTCTCTGCTAATGGAATTTTCTACAGATGATTGGTTGTTTACTTTTCCTGAGTGTCATGTAGAGTTTTAATGTCATTTTATACAAATATATGTACTTCAAGAAAGACAGGTGTAATTTACTTTTCAGAACAAATAAATTGCTCTAAATAATTTTTATAATAGCGTTATAAGGCTTACAATTATTGGAGACTTTGGTGTATGCATTTAGGAACACATCTATGCACACAAGGTCCCATGTGGTGATTTTGCTTTGAAAAAACAACATTTGTTCTGGGAGATTCCAGTTGGTATCTTTCCCACAAGTGTTCCAGTTATACAGATTACAAGAACTTCGATGAAGCATATTCTGAGAAGTCATCCTGGAGTTTGGAGATAAGAGAATCGCTATAAAAGAGAAAACCTGTGAGGAGGAATACAGCCTTCAAAACCCATGACAGTGAATATATGCGGTGGGCATAAGCCATAATACATGAGAAATACCTTTCTCCACCCAGGAGGAGACATTGGGGGTGGCTTGAAAGCTTCAGGGCATCTGAAGTTTTCACTGACATTGGAGAATCTGAGACTATAATACAAGGAAGTCTCAACATTCTTACAGGAAGCTATCAGGAGAGCTATTAGGGCTAGAATTTCCATATTGGACTTTGTACCCTATACACCTCTAGTATAAACTACAAAGTCAAAGCTGAAACTTGAGAATGTAGACTAGGCTAATAGGATAATAAAAAAGGCTGCCCACAGAACGGGAAAATATTTTCAACCACTTCAAATCTGACAGAGGGCTAATATCCAAAATATATAAAGATTTATGTAAAGAATTCTGAAATTCAAGTGTCCAAGAAACACATAAAGAAATGATCAATATCCTTAGCCGTCAGGGAAAAGCAAATCATTTGAGATTGCATCAAATACCTGTCAAATGGATAAGACCAAAAACACAAGTGACAGCTTATGCTGATGAAGATGTGGGAAAAGGGGAACACTCCTCTAGTCATGGTGGCAGTGCAAACTTGTACAGGCACTTTGAAAATCAATATGGTGTTTTCTCAGAAAACTAGGTATCAACCTCAATAGCTAGCTCTACCAGTTCTGGGACTATACCCAGGGATGCTCCTTCCTATCACAAGGATACTTGCTCAATTATGTTTGTAGCAGTTTTATTCATAATAGTCAGAAACTGGAAACAATCTGCATGTCCCTCAATAGAAGAGTAGATAAAGAAAATGTGATACCTTTTACCATGGGGGATTACTCTACTCAGTTGTTGAAAACAATAGCACCATAAAATTTGCAGGCAAATGAATGGAACTACAAAAAACAATCATCTTCACTTAGGAAACCCAAGCCCAGAAAGAAAAACATGGTATGTACTCACTCATAAGTGCATATCAGCTGTAAGTAAAAGATAAACATGCTATGGTCCACAGACCCAGGGAGGCTAATAAACAAGGAGACCTTAAGAGAATTAAAAGCATTTCCCTGTGAAGGGGAAATAGAATATATTTCGTGGATGAACTGAGGTTGAATGGGGTTGGGAGCAAGAAGGATCATGTGGTAGGGTAGTAAATAGCACAAGAAATGACTGGATTGGGGAGACATTTCAGGAGTGAGTTATAAACCTAGTACAAGGCAAACTTCATGAAATCTACAAGAGTAGCACTAGCAAAGACTCCTAGTAATGCGGGATACAGAGACAGAACAGGTCATCTTTTGTAACCAGGTAAGACCTCAAGTGGAGGGGCTAGGACACCAACTCAGCCACAAAACCTTTTGCTTGCAGAGTGTTTTGGATCAGAGCCTAGCAGAATCCTTATCAAATAGATCAGACAGACTTCATCCAGCAACTGATGGGAGCAGATGCAGAGCCCCACAGTAAAACAGTAGGCAGAGCTCAGGGAGTCCTGTGGAGGAAGGTGGGGGGAAGAATCAGAGGAACCAGAGTGGTCAGGGATATCATGAGAATATGGCCCAAAAAATCAGTTGACTGGGACTTATGGGGATTTGCATATATCAGGGAGCCTATAGGAGTCTGACATAGGTCCTCTGCATGTATGTTATGATTGAGTAACTTGGGATTCTAGTGGGATTCCTAACAGTAGTAGAAGAGGCAGTTACTGACTCTTGTCTGTTTATGGGAGGCTTGTCCACCTACTGGATTGCCTCCTCCGGCCTTAACTTGATGATATCTGCCTGGTCTTATACTAACGTATTATGCTATGTGTGGTTGATGTCCCTAGGAGGGCTTCTCTTTCCTGAGGTGAAATAGAGGGAGGTTGGATCTAGGATAGATGGCAGGTGGGAGAAGAAAAATGGGGGAAGAAGAGGGAGGGAAAACTGTGATCAGGATGTCATATATTAAAGAAAAATAAAAAAGAGAAAAAAAAATAAAAGAATCATTTGTCTCAAACGAGTAGAAGACCTAACGTTTTTCTCCAGTTAGGTGCTACTTTTTTAGTTTCAAGATGTAATGTGAGAATCTAGGAAGGTCAATGGTGCAAATGGAGGAAACATGATAGAATACACTTGGACAACTGGGAAGTGACCACAAAACAAAAATATAGATGATATTAATGGTAATAATTTCAAAATCACTTCCACACACTCTACTGTACTCTTATAATACAGTGATTATTTAGGCATACAGTCTTATTCAATTTTTAAAATGATTTTAAAGCTGCTTCTCTTTATGCAGGTATGTGGACATATGCAGAGTAGTGAAGAGGTGGTCTAACCCATGGAGCTGGAGTTACATGTGTCTGTGAACTTCCCAATGTGGGAACCAAAAATCAGCAACAGAACTAAAATTGATTTTAAACTGCTTCAAAACATTTTCTTATATAAACTTTTAACTGAAGTGTCTTGTGGTGAACATTTATATATTCCTATTTAGTGAAAGATGTGGTCAGCTCCACTTTCTCATTTATTAAGGGGAAATAGCATTAGCAACTTGAGCTGCTGGACATTTGTTTTCCAACCTCCTATGGCTTAATATATCTGGTTTGAGCATAGGCAAGTTTTTACTTTTTACCCCCGGCTGGCTCATAAATGCAGGTACTGAACTCGTAGGGAGTACACTTGCCTCAGTAAAACTTTTACCTTTGCAAAGGGCATGACTCACAGTTCAACACTACTAATGGGGATTGATGGATGTCCGGGAGCATGGCTATTAAATAGAAAATTCAACAGGAAAAAACTCCAAGTGTTCAAATGACTTAGCAGAATATAATTTTACCTTGGTGCACTTAGCTTACCCTTCATTCCACCATGAACAGAGTCTCATCCACACAGTCCATAGCACTTTTTAATCTTACCATAGGGAGACGGCCTATAGTAAATGAAGTACTTTAGCCTCTGATTAAGCACTTTATATAGGCTTTCAATAAAATTCTACATCTTTAATCCAACTCCTAAATACATAAATAGGGATATGCAGCTCAGGTGTAGAGAAGTTGTCTAACAAAATCCTGGACCCCATACCAAGACTAACACACACACACACACACACACACACACACACACACACACACACACACAACTAAATATAAATGGATAGCTGCCAGATGGGTTGATGGATAGATGGATGAACAGACAGACAGATAGATAAAAAAATAACTATATGGATATTTACCTGTATCTATCTATCTATCTATCTATCTATCTATCTATCTATCTATCTATCTATCATCTATCTATCTATCTAGTATACCAGGTATCTGGATATATACATATATAGAGAGAGATAGAAAGAGTGATAGATAGATAGATAGATAGATAGATAGATAGATAGATAGATGATATGAAAGTAGCAAAGAGAAAGGAAAGGGTCTAATCTGAGGGGGAAAGGAAGCAAGAGAATAGTAGGAGGAAAAAAGAGAAACAATGATATGTTCTGTCTTTTTTATGAAAAACCTAGATATATATATGTCTATATTAAGATATGGAAGGCAGCAAGAACCTTGAGCAAGGAGGTACTACTTCATAACATATTCAGATGATTTCTATGGATGCAATACCTTTATCTAGGATGCAACTTGATCCACTTCAAGTTCCACCCTAAGTGAAGTTTTGCCAAAAAAAAAATATAAAAGACTGCTTTCCAAGGCCCAATATGACTTTCAATATTAATGCTAACAGTTCCTGGTTTACAGCATAGGGTAAGTAACTTCATTTCTCTTCTTCTATTTCAACTATAATGATATGGAAACAGTGTTCCAAGACTCTTCTGAGAATCAAAGACCAATATTGACCTCAGCATGGCTGAAGGGTAAGGAAATTAGATCAGGACCATTGGATACTGTAAGCACCTGAAGCTGCTTATGACATCTTTAGTTTGCAATGTTTACTTTCCATAAAATGACAATGGTGATAATTTTCATCTGAAGTTTTCTTGAGAAAAGGCTAGCATTTCTGACTAGCTACCATCTCCCATTCAACTTTCTGCACGTGTCCCATTCCCAACTCTGGTTTATTCTCAAGTATGCAATGCTAATGTTTCCTCACTGAGGCCTACAGCCATTCTTCAAAGACCATCCCCTCCCCGAGCTGATGTGTCCCCAGGACTAGTCTGCTTATTCTGAACTACTTGGTTATTTTTCCCCAAGAAATGTAGACCCTTCTTTTATTTTTATGAGATTAAAAAAATCAGGTAGTCTTTCAAACTAAGTGCTAATGAGATAAAATAAGAAAAGAAAAACAGGAAATAAAATCTCTATAGAGAAATAATTCATTGAGATGAAGAATACTGCCCTCACTCTTGTACTCAGTAATGAAGTGATCTGAGTTGCCATT
The DNA here is from genome assembly GCA_004026605.1 of Ondatra zibethicus. Lineage (NCBI taxonomy): Eukaryota > Metazoa > Chordata > Mammalia > Rodentia > Cricetidae > Ondatra > Ondatra zibethicus. The sequence continues at coordinate 24,976 of PVIU01007719.1, forward strand.
AAAATGTGAAGGGACCTTCTGGAGGCAAGTAGATCAGGCATGGGGTAAAAATACTGACAAAGGAGACAGTACAAGTGAAAGTAGCCAGCAAGATGACCTAACAGATAAAGGTGTTTGCGATAAAGCTTGATATCCTGCATTCAGACGCCTAACTCACTGGTCTAAGGAAGTGAACTGCCTCCCACAAGTCAGCTTTCACCTCTACATGCTTGCTGTGGCAAGGAAGGAACAAGCAAACACGTGCATAATAAGAAGTATTTGCAAAAACTTAAGTGATTTTCAACATATATCATCAATTCACTCATAAATTTGGTTCTTAGTATGGAAGAAAAGTATGTCAGGAGTGTTTTAGGCATTGACAGGAACATGTGGGGAAACTGAGTATTTAGGAGATAAAACCTGACAAAGTGCGAACATGAGGTGATAAAAATGATGAGTTAGAATCTAGGCAATGGTGGCAGTGCTCCTGCAGGACAGGATTAAGAACAAGAGTGGAGATCTGCATGGCTTAAGATACACCAGTTTCAGGCTTTATAAAAAATTCCAAGAGTCATTGTAGAAAATGGAAAGCCCTGGAGATTATCGTATTATGTACAAAAAGGCATATACACTTGTTTATGCATGAAAGTGGAAGATAGAAACAGGCTCAGGGTTGAGTATTTGGCAGAAAGAAGCAGGGCCCTACTGGGAGAGGATAGAGGAGAACGAGAAGAGACTAAGAGGAAAAAGGAAGACAGGGAGGAGGAGAAAGTAAAAAAGGTCATGAAGTTTTCTATTGTGATTATTTAAAGACAAATTGTCAAACTATTTTGGCAAAGAGGTAGGAAAACAATGCCAAGTTCCTCACTCTGTGTGCATTCAGTTTAAGCCTCATTTGCTTGGTGCATTTAGGTATTTTTAAAATTATTTTGAAATACCTAAATAATACTTTCACAGCTACATTGATAGATATTTTGTTTGTTTGTCAGGCTGGATCGCCACATTTATCTGCACTGTAGCTTTTGAAACTCAGTTATCCTGGAGCCAAGAATGAATATCATAGTAGAAGTAGAGGTGACTGTCTCAACTTCAGTGTCCAAAGGAGGAAGCTTTGGTGATGTTGCAGTGGTTATCAGCAAAGAGGAAGTATGCCCCCAAGTGTCCCATTGTATAAAATGATTGACTCCTAGAGTTGAAAGATACTCTAAATTTCATCTAAACCAACCATTTTCAGGGCTCTAACTTTTTGATAGAGTACTTGCTTAGCATACACTTGGCCCAGGGTTCAATATCCAGCCTTTTGTTCTAAACCTGTGTACCACCAGTGATAGAGAACTACGTCCTAATTGCAGCCCCAGTATTTCTACTGCCCCACATGTGGCACTCATCCATCACAGAATGACAAGATGTTATGGGTTTTGACTTTTTAGTGGAATGGCAATGATTGGATGCTAATATTCATCAGGGATGATGCAGGGGTGGCAGTTATTTTGGGGGGGAGAGAAAGCAAAGTGCATCTCTGCTCAGAAACTGGAACAGACCCAAGAGGCGAGTGATCAATCCTAGCCAAGTTGAGAAAGCAGAGGATGGTTTCAGGCGAAATAGCCAGGTGGTTAAGCTCACTTAATTTACTTCCCCTGAAAATGAATTCTTTTTGTCTACCAAAACAGAGACTCATTTGATCACACTCTTCCCCAGAGGACCATTCACCAGACCAGCGAAACTCCTCTAAGCCTTCAATCCTGACACCCCTCCTTCCTTCCATCTGTCTCCAACTCCAGCCTGAAAAAAGAAGCTGCTTTGAGGGAAACATATACTTTGAGATGAAGGTTTTACTTAAGATTCCTTTCTTAGTCCTAAATATGGTGTTATTTCAGAGGGTATGATTCTGCCCTTGAATTTCCCAGGCTTTCTCTAGTTAGATTCATGCTACTAGCCTTATTAGCATAGGTAAAATATTACCTTCAGTTTTATAATACCATTTGCAATTTGGTGGCCCAAGCCTGTAATTAAAACTTCTAAGGTGCTGATGCAGGAGAATTGCCATGAACTCAAGGCCAATGTGAGCTACATAATGAGAGAGTGTGATATGAGTGAGTGTGATATGAGCCACAGCTGCATTGCAAGACCCAAACTTGAAAAAAAATGAACTAATGAGGAAATTTCAAAATGACCATCAATGAACAGAATTGGCTCTCTCCTTCTTCCTGTTCCAAAGATAGCTGCATCTTTTAGTTCAGTATCAGCTTTGTCCCTGAGACAGGATGATGAAGGTCAAAGTGAACAGATTTGACCATATTGGGTGCCTGGTTACTAGCACTTCCTTTAGTTCCGGCAAAGAAGATATTGTTGTCATCTGTGTGATTTGAAAGAAAATAGCCCCAAAAGATAGTGGCACTTTTACGAGATGTGGCCTTGTTGAAGTAGGTGTGGCTTTGTTAAAGGAAGTGTGTTACTATGGGTGCAGGCTTATGGTCTCTTTCCTTTAAGCTTTGCTCTGTGTGACAGTAGAGCACTTCCTGTTGCCTGCAAGATGTAGGATTCTCAGTTTATTTCCTGATGCCTGCATATCAACATGTAGCAGCTCCTTCTCCAGCACCATGTCTGCCTCCATGTCACTGCCTTGCTCTCTTCCATGATAATAATGAACTACACCTTTGAAACTGCAAACTGACACATCAGTTAAATGTTTTCCATTATAAGAGTTGCCGTGGTTATGGTGTCCCTTCAAAACAATAAAAGTCCTAACCAAGACACTATCAATGATTCCTTTAATAATAATGTCTATTCCTCTGCTTTTGATGTTGGAGCTGGCAACTTTTTAAAGCTCATTTCCGGGTATGACAACAAATATGGCTACAGCAGAAGGGTGGTGGCTTTCTAGACCATCTACCCCCAAAAGAATATGAAAGCAAGAGAAAGACCTCCAACTGCTAAGAAGTCCCTGTCTCCGACTCAGTTCCAACACTGAGATTTCCCCTCAGTTTTCATCCCAAACAACCAGAAGAAGGGGAGGTGCTTAGGCATACCCACTTTCCTCTTTTGAATGCCATCAGTAAAATTTACCACATCCCCCCACCAAAACCAGCCAGAAATCTAAATTGTTGCTGCCCCAGAGAAATGTAAAGGAAGCCATATATATTATTGTAGGTTTTCTTATAACATAAAAATACTATAGTGGGACAGCAATCAGGCTTCAGAGGGTGTTTGCTACGAATGTCTGAGGACCTGAGAATAATCCCAGCACCCAATCACAGAAAGAGAACTGTCTCCCATAAGTCATCCTGTGAGCTCTACATGTATTCCACTGTACACACACCTTCACAGACGTATCACACAGAAAAACATACTCACACACAAAATTAATAATAATAAAAAATAATAATAAATTTAAAATGTAATTTATTTGGCCTAATATGTCCAAAATGCCAAGAGAACATAACTTTAAAATCTCAGAAAAAGAGAGAGGGAGTGGAGTGGATGACCAGGCACAAATGATGGCTGGGGACCCAGAAAAGAGCAAGCCAATCACCAAGCCTGTTTCCCAGCTCATATCCCAGCACTGATAAGTGACTGAAAGATCATTCACAAAAGCCCAGCCAACAAGCATCCCCAGAAGGTCCCTGTGCATCTTAATAAACAGTGCTTCTTTGGGAAAGGTGGAGGCAGAAACACCCAGTCTCTGAAGCAGAGTCAAATGTCTGTTGCCCCAGTCTTCTGGAATCTTTTCTTCAGGAGGCCTTGTCAACACTTGGGTTCCTGCTTGAGTCTCTTAACTTCTGCTCGAGGATGATGGTTTATGTTTCTGTGTGAGAGTGAATATCCCCTTCCCAGAGCAAGGATTGATAAGAAATTATAAACACAGAAGTTTTATCAGGGCCAGAGCAAAGTCCACTGCTTTTCACGGAAATTGAACTGAATAATCAAGATGCAAGCAATGTCAGGCTGCAATTACTAGTGATTAAAAAGTAATAACACATCTTTTAATATAGTCCTGGCCTTGTTGACCTAATGATTCCATAGCATAATTGTAGTCTAGACTTAAAAATAATGTAGCCTTTGTTCCTCAAAGATATTGCAAACAGGAGAAACAGTTCAGATAGTTTTAGGGCAGAGCCCTCAAAAATGAGCATTCCTGCTAAAAACACTCAAGCTGTTATAAACAGTTTTGTCCTAGCCAGGAAATCAGTAATCTCAGAACCAGGTAGGAATGTGGGCTTTCACTCTGGTGTCTCATTCTTCTTTTCCATAGCTTCTATGGAAAAGTGTGGCCCAAATCCGAGTCCAGACACTAGAATGAACAGGTACATGAATATTATTTTGGGGATGTCTAAGCTGAACAGCTCAATACCACAGTCAAGTTTCAACACAGTGAAAACTTTTTCACCCCAGACAGCAGCATTGAGGTATGGAGGGGTGCTCTGTGGTACCTGTTCTTGCTGTGCAGGAGCTTCCATGCCTTCCTTTCATCTTTTCTCTAAGTTGTCACCTAGGAACTGATAATGAACTTTTCCCCCAAAGCTCACCTTCTTGCTGGCCCTGAAATCCATTCTTCAACTTAACAGGATGAAGAACTCACAAGCTACAGGCCTGGAGTGGCTTTGGTAAGCATTTTGTTGAGGATTGTATGCCTAGAGATGTTGTTACCTAACAAGAAGTTTTCCTTGCTTCCCATATTCCCCTGTTTTCCCTTCCTCGTATCTCTTCCTAGTCTTCTGATTTGCCTTAACTTGGCTGTGTCTCTGAAATGCCATAGGATGGAAGGTGGGCTTCCCTGGAGGAATTTTTAATTCTGCAACAGGATTTGACGTGACTCCATTTTCTCCCCACTGTGTTGTTTCCTTCTCCTCCCTTCCTCTATCTTAACTTGCTGGACAGATTTGTTCTAGGCTGTATGTGTGTGGTGGTGTTAGTGGGGGTAAATAGTGTTTTCATTTGAGTGCTATGATGCTAAGCCACATAAAGACCTTTGGTGATGGCAGCATTGAGTCTGTGCAACTCCCAGAAGAGTACTTCCTGTCACCAGTATGAGAAGCCAAAGGTGACTAGAAGGAAGACTTGCTGATCTTAGAGAATGGTGAGGAAGAGGCTGACTGGGGAGGTGAAGGTGCAGGGGTTTTCATGTGAGGGATCCAGAGCACAACACAGAAAGGAATGTGCAGCAAGCAAGGAGCTAGGAGTTGACTGTTTGGAACAGAAGTGTAACACACAAACCAGAGGGAGAGAGCAGTTGCTCTTGGTAGCCTGTCTTAACTCAGCCTTCCTCCATTCCCATCTGCTTCAGATGGTTCACTTTTTATCTTGAGCTGTGGAGCCAATTCTTCTCAACTTGTGGTCAGAACTGTGCCCTGCCCATAAGCCAGATTTAGCTATTCACCCTTAATTAGCCAATTTAAAAAAACAAATTTTCATGAAAACCAGAAACAGATTTATTCAGTGAGGTATACTGGGAAGAGATCCAATGACCCCCTTTCAAGTACATTTTTGGAGGTGTTGGGAGAGATCTGACATTTAAATAGAGAGCCAGGGTTATGCATCTAGCGAAGCAGGTTTGGTCAAAGTGTGCCCCCCATCATTTTTTTATGGCTCCAGTCTTTCCTGCAAGGAGGTCTGATAAGTTATAAAAGTCTTTTAGGACAAGCTTTTCCTATGTCTGACCAAGACCTTAGCTCTCTTCTTCTGGCAATGTGGCAAAAATTCTAGTTTTTAGAGCCCACCATTTCAATAGTAAAATAGTCAAAGTGAGGAGCACAGTATTTTTTAGAATAGCCTTATACCTGCCCAGGCAGTTTACAGAACCAAATGTCACCTTCTTAGCAAACCTTCTATAAACCTTCCTGTATAGCCCACTTTCCCCACTACATTTTGCAGCTTCCTTTTTCTTCTAACCCCAGAGAATTATTTGCACCATTGCTTCTTGTCAGATCTCCCCAGAGTGGGAGCTCCAAAAAGGCAAGGACTGATTTGGGCAGCTGAGCGTCCAGTCACCTGAAGGGCATGTGTACAGAAGGAAATACATTTGTTAAGAATGAGGAAGCTCTCTCTGGGAAATAATAATCCAAGAGCATCCAGGAACATATCTTTCAGCTTTGGTGAGTGGCTTCTGTTAACAGGCTTACACCCTGAGGGTAAGAGGGGTTATTTAATGGGTGTGGAAGACATCTGAGAAATCCCTGGCAAGAGGAAGTTAATGGAAAACAAGGGAGTATAGCAATTTTTCCCATCAAGGCATCATCCATCCTCACCCAATCTTTAGCCGTGGTATCTCCCACTCCTTACTCTGAACTACTTGAAGAATCATGTATATCCTTCAGGTCTTAAATGTGAGCCTTCCTAGAGCTTTCTTCTATTGGCAAGTAGTCTCTCTCCAGTTACTTTCGATGAACTTGCCCATTTCTCTATCTCTCCCCCAGCTCATATAAAAGGCTTGGGTGAGTTAAATGGTGGTCACACAATGAAGCTTGATGGATGGAGGCATCAGGTTCTTAAGATGTTTCTATTCTTGCCCCCTTTGGATCTTTCACCCATTTTTCTCTCGCTACTCATTTTCTGTTCTTAAGGAGTATTGTTTGTGGTGGTTCCCTGCAGGAAAACTAATCCATGAAGAGACGAGAATGAAATTCAGCCCAGCCTAATTCTATTGTAGCCTGCTGTGGACTAGGACTTCTAGTCTGGCCCAGATCATTTTATTTTAGCTATTTTCTAAAGCACAATACAATTTTGAGGGAAAAATGTTTTCTGATAACAATTAACTCTGTCCCAAGTGCACAACAATTTAGAAAACGTTTACATTGAGATTCTTTACAAAGTACATCTGGATTTTTTTTTTATAAGAATGGGTGTTGCTGACTCAGATAATGTCCCAGATTTAGAGTCTAGGGAGACTGACAGAGGTAAATGTCTATGGGTGTCAGGATTGGTCTGGCCCTAACATAACATAGAAGTCACTTAGGCTGTTGTAAAAATGACATTTCTCACAAGGATGACTTTTATGGTCCAGAAGAAATGATCATGATTTTATGGGGAAAGGGTTTGGGGTAAGTAAACCATAAATTCTCAAAGATATGGGCTGGGCCTTGCTTAACAGGTAGCAATAGATTACCAGGTTATAAACTATATTTTCCCCAGCATTCTGGGAAAACAGTTAAGCACCCCATTCCTCTGAAGAGATAAATTTATCTTCCGTGGCTTCTCCAGTGCCTATGTGTATGTTCAAGGCCTTTTTGTCCTCTACAGTTCTTCAGCTTATTTCTACTCTTCATGGAATGAAGTAGTGTTGGCTCCACTGTGTGAACTTGGGCATCAGGAACTCAGTGCTAAGATATAAAATCTTAGGAGGGTCAATGATCTTTGTCCTGCTTGTGTGAATTATCAACAGAATTAGGGCACTCTACTGAAAAGAAAGACTCAGATTCCAGTTAATTCCTGTGCAGGTTTTTGGAAATGAGCCTTTGAGATTACTTGTTGGACAATTTTAGTTCCTTTTGCTTACAAGGGGTCTTAGGTAGTTGTTGTCAATCTATTTTACTGGAGCTAAGCTCATTTAGGAATATAACTTCAACCTTTTCTTCATTGCTGAAAATTAATTTACTACATTTCCTGACATATACAGATTCTTGAGGAACACTGGCTAAATGAACTGAGTTGGATGGTATGCCTTGAAAGTATGACTGATCTTGGTAGAGTTTCAAAGGGCTGAATTTGCATGTGAGAAGATACTTAATTCTGCATGGGCATCTACTCAGGAGCAGCTCCTGGCCAATGAGGAGACATGAAAAAAGCCTGTGAGAAGGGATAACACTACTCAGCTTTAAGGCTTAAGGTCATAAAAATGGTATCGAATTTTTCAAGTAGAGACTTTTGGGTATGCATGAATTCTAAGAAGTGCAGACTTCCCTTCTCTTAGCTCTGGTTGTTCCGAGAATAAGATGATGCTATAGTCTTGGTTGCACAAATAAGGGCTCATGTGTTAAATGAAGGCTCAGTCTCCAGCTTTGTGCTACTGGGAAGTGAAAAAAAGTTTGAGAAGTAGGGGAACTGGAAGGAGATTGTCAGGTCACTGGGGGTATCCCCTCTCTCTCTCTCTCCTCTCTCTCTCTCTGTTCTTAGCTTTAGGTTAACAAATTTACCCCACCACATACTCCCAGCATGACCTACTGCCTGGACAAAGACCAAGAAAACATGGACCAACTGGCCATGGACAGAACCCTCCATACTTTTGAGTCAAGGTAAACCTTCTTTCTTTGTAAGTTGATGACCTTATGTGGCTCTGACAATAACAGATGATAAAAAATTTCTCTGAAAATGAGATGGATTATGAGATCTTAAAGCTGTGTGTCTCTCCTGTCTGTCCTGCACATCACAAGAGCAGTCTATATCCTACTAAAGTAGTGATTGGGGCTTCTTTGTTCACCTGCACTGGTAGCTGCCTCCTTCCACAGCTCCTATAGAAAAGGGAATTTGAAGGTGAGGGACACAGAACATTTTTCTCCTTTTGTCTTAAAGGTGGGAACTATAAACTGCCAAGTGTGAAGAGTCTAGTTCTGCTGAAAAGACTTCAACCCAAGTTCTCTCAAGGGAGCCAGGGTGTCAGTTCCACAAAGAAGTGACATAAAGGAGGGCAGGGGTCAAGGTTACCACTGCAGTTGAGTTGAGTCACAGGCCAATTGGAAGCATCTGTTAATAGAATGTGATCTTATTCAACCATAGGTGAGGCAACTTCACATCTTCAAGGCGCATCCCTGTTTGAGTGATGAAGTCCACATCCCTGATGAAAACTCACCGGTCTACTTTAATTTCATCTCTCCTTGTCTTTGCAATAATTGTTCTTCGCACAGCTCCCCAGGCTACAGACTCTTTGTGAGTAATCACACAAGGTTAAACCTCTTTGGAAATGCAGGACATGTGTTGATCTCTACTTGGAATGCTCTTCTACTCCACTTCCATTCCTCCTTGTCTGAAAATTTCTCTTTACTAGAGACAATATCATCCTTTTTCTCCTAGTTTTGTTTGGTATGAGGTGTCCTATGTGAAGTGGTCCTTGAAAGGAGGAGTTGTGTCTTAACCTATTTGTATGTCATCAGAGCCACACCCAGTTTTCTTTATGAAGCAATTAAATAAATTGATTCAATTGAATTCTTTATTCCTACAGAACCTCTGCAGCATGATGTCACATTTGCTGGCCTAGGACTTCCATGTTCCTCACTGAGGGATCATGATGAGCTAGGTTTGAGCTGCTGACACATTTTACCTAACTGAGTGGAAAGTACAGCAAGTTCACCTCCTAGAGATCCTTGGCTAGTGATAGGGCACAGTGACACCATGTCAAAGACTAAGGGATCGAATTATGCTCCTACATGGTGGGCAATAGGCACACTGAACGTTGTATGTAATTGTTGTTTGTGCGGATAACTGTCTTAGGGTTTGCTGAGATGAAACATTGTGACCAAAAAGCAAGATGAGGAGAAAAGAGTTTATTTGAATTACACTTCCACATTGTTTGTCATCGAAGGAAATCAGGATAGGAACTCAAACAGGGCTGGTACCCAGAGGCAGGAGCTGATACGGAAGCCACAGAGGAGTGCTGTTTACTGTTTTGCTCCTCTTAGCTTGCTCAACCTGCTTTTCTATAGAATGCATAACTATCAGCTGAGGGATGGCACCACCCACATTGGACTGGGCCCTCCCCCATCGATTATTAATTAAGAAAATGCTTTATAGGCTTGGCTACAACCCAATCTTAAGAAATTAATTGAGGATCTGTCATCTCAAATGATTTTAGCCTGTGTCAAGTTGACTTAAAAGTAGCAAGCACAATAACTAGCTTAAGATTACGTACTTATAATAAGATCTTACCAGGAATATGTGCCTCACTTGTTTTAAATTTCCCTTCTGACTATTTTAATTCATGTTGGAAATCAATTAAACAGAAGGGAGCAAAGTGTGAAAATCTGAATTTTCATAATGTCCTTTAAAGGACAAAAGAAAAGACTAGAAAAGAAAAAGGGAAATTGTGCCCAAGCTCTGTCCTTGTTTGTGAAAGAGAATGTTCATGTACAATCAAAAGGACAAGTGATTTTTTTTTAATTGAAGGCAATAAGAAGAAAGTCTCCATCTAATTAATAACAGTATTTTCAAAATAAGGAATAAGGAGTTTTCAATTGACAGATTTTCCTGTGAAGTTCAATTCTAGAAAGAGAATTTCTCCTGTTTTTGAAAACGCTGCCGACAGTGGCCTTAATAGTACAGAGCAAAAGTTAGCCAGAAGGAGGGGTTTCCAGTTTGGTGATGTGTTTTAGCATGTTGACATGTTTACCTGTCTTCGCCCTCAGGCACTGCCTTCCACAGAGAGGGCATAGCTTCTAACTCAACAGTCAAGCAGTAACCTGGTGCACTGCTAGAGGGCATAGCTTCTAACTCAACAATCAACCGGTAGCCCGGTGCACCGCTAGAGGTCTTTGCCGGTTGAAAAGAAGCTGCTACAAAAATTTTTCTAAACAAAAATCCATTTTTTCACTTTGTATTATAATATAAATTTCCAAAAGGTGATACAATTAGTATGGTTATTGTAGTAGTTAATAATGTAGTGAGACCTGAGGCATAGATATGTCTATCCATCTATCTATTGATCTTTCTATCAGTTATCTACCATCTACCTATGTATTAACCTGTCAATCAATCTATACATCTAACATCTATTATCAATCTTTTACCTTCCTATTATCTCTCATCTAGCTCATATATCTGCATCTCATATATTGATCTGTCACATGCCTTCTATCTCTTATCTGTCTGTCTGTCTCTCTCTCTCTCTCTCTCTCACCCATTCCATTAATCTATCATCTGTCACATATTCATCTAGTGAAAAGTAGCAATGGTGTGTGTGTGTCTGTGTCTTTGAATTTCAAGCTGCCTTAATCCTTTCTTATACAATGCTGAAACAATTTATAAAACAATGTGGTATTCAGTTCACAAAATACTAAGCTAATGTTTGCATGCAGGACTTGCCTCTTAATAGTCATGAAATGTCTACCTACCTCACTGGTTGGTTATTTTTAATGAGGTAATATTTTAGTGGAGAGTCTGTTTCTAATAAACAATAAGCCTTCAGCAAACATTTACAGTCGCTACTTCTGAAAACAAATGCCTCCGTCTCCTGGCATTCTCTAAAGGTCAGGCTTCTTGCACTGGTTTCAGATAATCAATATTGCTGCTGTTTGATTATGTCTTCTTCAAACCCACAGGAGGCAGGCATGATGACAGGCCCTCAGTTTCAATCCTCTGCTGTCTGGTGACCCCTGTGTCCTCCTCAGTGGATGTCAGAGACTGGTACAAAGAGCTGTGATCTAAGGACTGACTAAGAAGTCGGGTGCCCTAAGAGCAATCATGATAACACACCATGTCAGCGTTCTCAGAATGCCAGCAAACATCCCCAGGGCCAGGGAGGCTTTGACTAAAACAAGCATTGATTGTTGGGATGGCTCCGGATTTTTTTGTCTGTTTGTTTTCATGAATTATTTAAGAAATGCCCATTGCAGGGCTCCGGAGAATGCTCAGCAGTTGAAGCACTTGCTCTTCTTTCAGAGAACCCTAGCTCAGTTCTGAGCACCAATGTCTAGCAAATCCCAGCCACCTCTAACTCCAGCTCCAGCACAACTCCCTTTCCTTCCCTCTCTGGACACCTTCACTCACTTGTGCACATACCGACAATACACGTAAATATATACAATTAGATAAATCTTCCAAGGAAATACGCAGTGAGTTCAAGCATTTATCAATGGGTATTAAGTTATTAATATAAGCAACATATAATACTAGATTGAATATGCATACTTTTTAAAAGAAGGGATTATAAATGTTTGGCCACAAAGAAATGACAAATGTTTGAAGTGATCGTACACTTAGCCTGATTTGAAGACCACAGTGTGTATACAAGTATAAAAGTATCACATGGTGGACAACAAATACAGAAAAGTTGAAAAACACACAGAACAAAAAGAGTTGAAGAGATGGTTTGCTGGACACAGCACTATTTCATTCCTTAATGAGGTCACAGACTTGGTCTTCTCCAGAGTTGGCGAATAGGCCTAGTGACACTGAGCAACTGCAGAGAGGGCACTCTGGGTGATAAGGGGTAGACGCTTGGGCTGGCAGGTGGCACCGGGAAGCCCTGACTTGTGCACTGCATGGAGATGTACACTGGGAAATTCTACAGCTGTGAGGAGAACCGGCTATGGGCTGTTTCTCTATTTCACTTGCTTTTCCATTTTGGGTTGAGAGTAGAACACTGAATGACCTAAAGTATCAAGTTACAGGAAGTTTGAGTTAGAATGTCAGAGGTTACTTTAAGACTTCTAAAGAAGAGGAATCTGGACTTAGGGAGCAGCCTAGCTCTCTGTGTGGGGTAGCATTCAGTGCATCCCAGAGGTGAATGTGAGGGCTCTCTATGGAGACCCCTGCCTCATATAATCTCAAAACACTAAAGGGAGGCAGGAGACAAGACCTTCAGATATGTCTGCCCTCGTGGCCATGAAAATGAGAATCTCTGATATTTATTGTCTCTGATAAATGAAAGCTTATCTGGGGTCAGCTAGCCATGTTCAGGACAGACGTTTTCTGGTTTACCTTCGGAGTAGCTCATTCATTTATCCTGTGGAAGTAGAGGAATGTGCAGTAGCCAGAATGAGGTCAGACTTCCTGGACTGTTGGATTTCATATTCCATCTTTGTGGCTCCAGCCTAGACATAGACTTTTTCCTCTGCACAAACACACAGACATGAGTCCCAGTTCAGCCCTGTTGCCTCTGCTCCTTAGGTATTTCTACCTATCTTTCTGTCTATGCATCCAATATACCTAACACATCTATTTCATCACATACAATCTGTATTGGTGCTCTCTAGAAAAATGAAACTGAAGGAATGAATACATATTAAATAGCATTTGTGATTTTACATCTAATACAGCAGTCACATTGTTGAACTGGTTAACACAGTATGGTTAGAGAAGTCCCACAGTGTCTGACTCAGGCTGGCAAAGAGACCCTCTACATGCTGTCCCAGTCTCTGTGAGTTCATATGTGCATTGATCACATTGATTTAGAGGGCCTGTTTTCTTGGTGTCCTCCATTGTTTGTGGCTCTCACACTCAAAAGAGTTCCCTGAACCCCGATGGGAGTGATTTCATGGAGGCATATGGACTGCATCTCAGTCTTTCACTCTCTGCATAGTGTCTGGCTGTGGGTCTTTGCATTTGTCCCCATCTGCTGCCAGAAGAAGCTTCTCTGATGATGGCTGAGAAAGGCGCTGGTCTATGAGTATAGCAGAATGTCATTCGAGCCATTTTATATATTTGGTTTCCCCCTACGTCCTTGGGATAGCTAGTATCAGGTTCTTGGTCACAGAAGCTTTCATTGTTGGGTAATGGTTCCATCTTACAGAGTGGGCCTTAAGTCAAATCAAGCATTGGTTGGTTACTCCCACATTTTTGCACCCATTGCACTACCATGTCTTGCATGCATAACACCATTGTAAATCGAATGGCTCAATGTTGGGTTGTTGTTTATGTTTGTTTTCTGGTAGCCTGCAGAGAACCTTTCTGTATGAAAGATGCTAGAATTTATGGGTGAAGGTTCTATGTTGGCACCATCTCAATTTCTCCATGATCAATGAGTTGTGTGGGCACTGTCTTCCACAATATGACCTTACTGTCAACTTGTGGAGAGCAAGCTACAGCAACAGCCTAGGGTGTTTGGGGTTTCCAATGGGACCCCTTTGGCCAACTTAATTGGCCAATTAAATATAGCCCATTCCCAGTACTGGAAACTTCATTTGGTGACAAGAAATGTCCAGTTGGCTCTGCCTCTCCTGTTATTTGATGATTTCAGTTAGATTGTCTTCATGTATATATATATATATATATATATATATATATATATATATATATATATACTTACATACATATATCCTAGGAAGTTTCTACTGTGTTGGGTTTTCATACTATCCCTCAAATGAGCCTAAATTTTAATTGTTTCTCCTTGTCCTCTCTTTTCTCCCCATATTCTCTCCTTTTCCCACAATCCCTCCCCATCCTTACTTAATCCCCAACTCTGATCTTCTTCTCACCACCCATCCTCCTGTCACTATCTATTTAAATGACTTCTTTCTGCACTTTTGTCTGACTATTGAATCAGACCGGTCAATGGGACTGTTTTTCAATATACAAGGATGAGAGTGCTGAAGTGGCTCATTTGCTGCTCTTCTCGAGGTCCCCAAGTTCAGTTACTAGCACCCATGAGACTGGCTCACAACTTGCTATAACTTAATCTCGCCCCAGGAGCCCTGGGGCCAACTTCTGGCCTCCACAGACACTGCAATAATGCTATAGTAGATACCACTCACCAATGAAAATAATAAATCCTTAAAAAATGTGCCTATAAAAGTGGCAAAAAAATTTATAAGTATATTATATTCAATTCCAGATACATACGTTGAAACTATCTTTGAGTTTAAACTTCAAAATGAAAAAATCCAATATTAGATGGAAGCCTGCATTTCTCAGAAAAAACACAAGAGGGCACCATAAACTCATGCTAAAACTTGCAACACTATGATGTTCCTTTCTGTTTCTAATGCTGACTCAGATTTCTGTGTTCACCTGATCTCCTAATGATGTCTATGAAAGGCTTGACAAGAGACGGCAAGAGTATGACAGCTAGCTCCTTGAGTGTGCCCCGTGCTTTCCTAGCAAGTGGATTTTTACCTGCTCTGAAGAGCTTTTTCTCGGTTCTCAAATTGAGATTTTTTCACATCTCTCAGACAAATGAACCCACGTCCATGCCACAACAAAACACATAAAGATTCTAGTGTTCAAAGTTAGCAATTTACCTTGGTCATAGGAAGAAGAATAGCTCAGAATCTAGAGCCAAGCTCTCTAGTGGGGACTAGAGAGAGGGTAGGAGACAGAAACTGCAGAATTAAGTGGTGGTGTGGCTTGAGTGTGACCCGGCCTGACGCTCTAGAGGACTGCTGTCCCTAGACGTCCCCAGGCTCTAGGACTCCTGAAGATATGCAAAGCTACAGATGTTCAAACTTCTTATATAAAGTAGTATAGTACTGCATATAACCCGGGTCTTCCCACGTAGTCTAAAGGATCATTTTATTTTTACTTATGTATGTGTGTGTGGGAGGGGTGAGTGTTCACATGTGGTGTCCTTGGAGGACAGAAAAGATGATGGAGTTCCACGCTGTCCAAAGTGGATCCCAGGGACTGACCTCCACTTCATTTCTGTTGCTGTTGTTGTTTTTGTTTGTTTGTTTCTGGAGGGGGGGGTGGTCTATTTGACACAGACTAAACACAATGAGAAGCAAGAACCTCAGTTGAAGAGTTACCTCCATTACATTGCCTGTGGGCATGTACCTGGGGCTCTTTCTTGATTGCTAATTGATGTAAGAGGGCCAGCCTACTGTGGGTACTGCAGTCCCGAAGAAGCAGTGACCCTGGTCAGTACAAATTTGTTTGGGCTCACAGTTTGAGAGGTGCTCCATCATGGTGGAGAAACCATGGTGGTGTTCTTGGTGTTATCCTGTCACCGGGGCTCCTCGTATTGTGTTGAAATGGAAAGCAGAGAGATGTGGGTGCTGACAATCTTTGCGTTTTGTCATTTCCCTTCTATGCAGTTCTAGGCTGGAGTCCACAGGTGATGCTACCTATCCAGGCAGGCTCTTCCCTCCCCAGCTAACCCTCTCTGGAAATGTCCTCACAGGAATGCTCAGACGGATGTCTCCTAGGCAGTTCTAAATCCAGCAAAGCTGCCAATGAGGATTAATTCTCACAAGTGGAATGGAAGACACAATGAAGAAAAAAGGACATTGCATGATGGTCCCACAGGATGCCTGTAACCTGGGTTTAGCACAAATCAGGCTGTGTGCAAGCTCCTTATCTTGTTCCTCTTGTTGCTGAAGAAAGAAGTCACTGGCCAAGGCTCTCAATTTAGATCAGTTGCAGTAGCATCTGCTCACTGTATTTTAAACAAGGTGTGCATTATATACAGGAGGTACAATAGTCCTGCCAGCCATACCTGGGGTGCATAGCAGAAGGGTATAGCATCATAGTTGTCCAAAGGAAAGACCTGGCCAGGGATGAAAGAAGTGGTTTTATTAACCTGTCTCCTTGAGTGTTTAACTTCCTCTCAAACATAAACAATTTTTAAAACCCCAATGATAAATCTTTGTTTTACTAGTAGTTTTATTGATTACCAGAAACTGTAAGAATCATAGTTCATTCTTGGCTAGAGCTGAAGCCAAACCTGTCACGTGCATAGCAGCCTAGGCACTCATTCTATTTTTTGTTGTTTTATTTTTGTGTTTGAGTGTTGTGGGTATGAGCCTGTGTAGATGTATGTGGAGATACTCATGCATGTCTGTGTGCATGTGGAGGCTATAGATTGACAGTGAGTGACTTCTAGTACTCTCCAAGCAATTTTTTGAGATGTATTCTCTTACTGAAGTTGAAACTTATTACTGATTCAGCTTGGATGGTCAGCCAGTGAGCTCTGGAATCATCCTTTTCTGTGTCCCCCGTGCTGAGATTATAAGCCCATACCACCTGAACCATCACTTCACGGGCGCTAAGGATCAAGTTCTTCAGACTTGCATTTTACCAACTGATCCATCTTCTCATGCCCTAACCATTCATATTCTTAATCTCTGTGGGAAAAGCAGAAGTGTGGAGAGGTTCTCCGGTCCCATCATTCTCTGAGCATGATGAACACTGGAGGATATTCTGAGCTGGAACCTTTGTGAAGGTGTGCAATGGATTCACTGTCAGAGATCACCCCGTGCAAACTGAAGATACTCTCATTCTTTTGTGTTTCATAGTAACATAATGCAAGCTTTTCCCAGGCCTGAAAGCCAAAGTCTCCTGTGTATAGGATGGCTATAAACAAAGCAGTTACCAAGCTTAAAGCCTCAGTAACACTGCAGATATGAGCACCTTCCTCTTAACTAGCTTACCACGTACCTTCCTGTGGCAGAGAAAGGCAGCTTTCCTAATGAGTTTGCAGAAATCAAAGATATATGCACTTGTTTAAGTTGCATTTACTTCATTGGCTTGTATCTTTTTTGTCTTCTCTTTGTGAAAGTAAAGGGTGGTTGGATTTATTTGCCTGTGATTTCTTGTTAGAGACCAATGGGTGGAATGACCAGAAAATGAAAATTGTAGATCAATTTGTAAGAATCTAGAATGGGGTCTGTGAGATGGCTCAGTGAGTAGAGGCACGTGCCATCAAGGCTGATGGTCAGAGTTTAATCCCCAGAATCCATGGTGGAAGGAAGAAGCTGATTCGCCCTCGCTGTTCTCTCACCTCCCTGCATGTGTTCTAGGGCATGAATACACACAGACACTGTGCACACATACAAAATAAATTAATGTAAAAAAAAGAAAAACCAAAAATAACACGTTTTCTCACTGACCATAGTAGCACATGCCTAGAATCTGAGCACTTCAGAGATGAAAGAAGGAAGTTTTTAACTTCAAGACCTGTCTGAGCTACACACTGTGACCCCCATGTCAAAATAAGTAAAACGAAAAATAAACATAAAAAGAAAATGTTATATCTTCAAATATTGATGACTCTTAGGAATAAGATAAATTTATTATAGAAAAATCTATCATCAAAATGTTTTAGAGGGCTGGATAGAGGGCAAAGCAGCCAAGGGCTTTTCCCTTTTCTCTCCCTGTTGTCATTTGCGTAGCAGCTGGCTCCTGTAATCAAATCCTTGACTCCTTGCTTTCTGGATTTCACAAGGCAGAAAAGGGGGCAGGATCAGACGACGAAGAGGTTTCAAATTGGGACTTGAGAAGAAAAGTGAGGAGAGTTTGGGGCTGGCGCTTAATAAAAAGCAGAAAATTGGGTGTGTGAGAGACAGCACTCTCCAAATGAGAAGAGAGCTGGAAGGATGACAAAGCAGTTGGAATGTGGTGGGGAGGCTAGAACCAAAGGAAGAGGCTGCTCATAGCAGGGCCTGAGCGCCCTCTGGTGGCAAGCGAAGATCATTGTCCTTTGAGGGCTGGAGGTGGGGAGTTTGAGGTGAAGTTACTAGGAAGAGAGTGCTGGCAGCTTTAGCTGCAGCGTCAGGGTCCACTGTGTGGAGCTGAAGTCAGGGAAGTGGATCTGTGTTTTTCTTCCTACAGTGCGCTCAGAAGGACAACCGGGTAGGGCATTATCGGATGCCATTTAGAGCAAACTATTCTCACCCTATGGGTCGAGACCCTTCTGGGGGATGAATGACCCTTCCACAAGAGTTGCCTAAGACCATCCCAAAACACAGATACTTAAAATGTGGTTCAATGGTTCATAACAGTAGCAAAATCACAGTTATGAGGTAGCAACAAAAATAATTTTATGGTTGAAGTTCAGCAGAAGAGGAAGAGCTGTGTTAAAGGGTCACCGCACTAGAAGGTTGAGAACCACTGATTTAGATGTTTGTGTGTTAAGGGGGAGACTTGGGCTATGAAGAAGCACAAACACGATGCTCTTTAAGGCCAATGAAGTAAGACTAGGAGGTTAGGAGAGTTCTGGAAATTACACAGCAAGGTTATTGAACAGATTGGAAAATCATCATTAAACATGAGTTTCTACCAGTGGGAGAAGAGGAGAGGTTTATGTCCAAAGAAAATAAGGGCATGTCTATAAAAGACAAGTTACTTATGTTACTATCAATTGTCCACAATATACAGAGTTACAAACAAATCAAAAACAAAGAGTACTATCCCTGCTTAGGGCGAGAATCAGAAGTTGGGTTCCAGGTTTTGCTAAAGTACGACTTTTCTTCCTGCCATTTCTTCCATTTTCTATTCTTATCCCCTCCCCCACTTTTCATTTTCATTCTCTTCTTCCCTCCTCCTTCTCCCCCTTCCCCTTTCCTAGTCTTTAATAAGCTGAGGCTTTGGAGTTCTTGCACTTAAGGAGAGAGAAATACTCATTAAAAACTTGGTGTTCATGGAGGGAACTGAAAGTCAATGGGGGAAAAGCTCTCCTGGACCCTGGAAACCAATCCAAAAGGGCTCCCCTCACCCCACCCCCACCTCAGAGGACTAGCTCAGGATACTGTGTCACAGGGTTTTAGGCAGTAAAACACTACAATGCTAATGACTTATTTGTGTCAAAATTCAGCATGTCTTAGATGCTGCATGCAAACACTTAATGGGTTAACTACACTTAATCTTCCTTGGAGCTTGGAGCACCAACAATCCTTGCTGCACCCCTCTGCAACTGAGCATGCTGACTGTCTGGGGTGTAGAATTGATCATTCCCCAGGCTGATCCCACACTGAAGAGCTGCTCCGAACTACCTTTAAAAGAAAGTCACCCCAGTGTCCCAGGTCAGAGGTTGGGAGAGTTGGGCATCAGGGGAAAGGCAAGAGTTTACACCCTGAAAAACTACCCTCCAGAAGTTAGGATCCCCCTCTTCTTCAGTTCTTGGAGAGCAAGAAAGTGCACCTTTGCTGGAGACCCATGGATGGCAGAGAAGACTGTCCTTGAAGCCTGAGCCTACTGGATCAGCTGCAGGATTTCTGAGAACTTTAGGTTCAGAGCTGTTGTCCACCTGGGCAGGTCTAGAATACCTGGAGATCTAGGCCACTTCGCTAAGGTGTAGTGCAGACTCTCGAGGTGGAGCTAGTACACACGAAGTGGGAACTTTCAGGATTAGACAAGGAGTAGGGCTGTAGTAGATTTATGGGGTGGCAACCTGGGTGCCTGCAGTGGCATCTGTGGGTGGTGCTTTCTGATCCTCGGGGATACATTTCGACCCAAATGATGACAAATGGGGCTCCCATCTCGTCGAGGGCTGGCATCTGGTAAAGGAACAAGATGTGTGGAGCCTGGTCATGGTGCAGCAAAAAAGAAGAATTCTCTGCCTGAATTACAGACGCTGGGATTAACTGCGGGATGTTTGGTAGCTGGAAGAAAAGTAGCTGAAGACCTGCAGAGGTGTGCATCTGAGACTTTTATTGGGCTGGGGGAAAGATTGTGGATCCCTGCACACACACACAAAAAATTGTAGTTAGCTTCTTGGGAAAGGAAGACATGAGCATTTGAGGAACTAAACTAAACCAAAGAAAGCAAAGCGAAAGGAAACAAAATAAAAAACTGCCGAGTGGCCCTCCAAGCTTCAGCGAGCCTCAGTACTTTAGAGCACCCTCTGGTGGCCGTTCGGAGAAACTCGGCCGTAATCTCAACATTTGCAGTTAGAAAGTAAGGACTTTAAGAAGATGGTGAGAAAATAAGAAGGATACACAGGGTGGAGGAAACGAAAAGTAGAGAGGAATAAGTCGGGGACTAACTGTCTGGGAGAAACTTACAAGAATCAGGATCCAAGGCCGCCGGCGTCCCAGACCGACAATCTCTATTGAGAAGTTGTTGATCCTCAGCGTTCTTCCCAGGGCCCTGACCCCAGACACTGTAGGGAAATACTGTGAATTCTTCCCAGTGCAGTTACACACTACACAGAACATCTTGGCTAAGAATGAGCTAGAAATTTAAGAAAGACAAGCAAAGGTAAACAGATTTACTCTGAAACACAGCTAGGTGTGCAGAAGCTAACAGATCAAAACACACTGCTGGCACCTCTGACCTCTGTGACCACTGGGGTTGCAGTATTTGAAATGAATGAATACTACCTTTACTGGGTAAAGTACTGGTTTTTTTCTCTTTCTTTTTTTCCTGTCATTTTAAGCTAATTTTAGGTGTTAACCAGTTACGAGCCACTCATGTTAAGTCTGGCCAAATAGCAAGCCACACAGGAGTGATAGTTTTGTCAAGGGCACACCCCTCTCTAAAACCCTGAGAATGCAGCTCCTAGCTGGAGCATCATTTACAAATGAAGTCGCTGCTATACATAAGCATAGGAAAGAGTATTTGTCTCTAAAGTAGCTGGCCCCACCCCACAAGAAGACCTGCTTTAGCTCTGAGTCCTCTGTTCTCTGTGGGCAGGTGCAAAGTCACAGGCTAGCGTCCCTCTGTAAGCTGTGTGCCTCCCTCAGTGCAGCCATGTGACATCATGGTGTCCTTACCCACCTTTCTATTGTTGGGTATGACCTTCAGGAGCTTGCTATCTCTTTGCTCCAAAACTTGTCATTTTGAAAGGAAATGTTAAGATTGCTGATTAACTTTTGCCTAAGCAAGCACAATTCTGGCCTTGAAGAGAGCAAAAAATAGTTGAGTTTGGAGACAAATATTAATGTCCATGGTACTGGAACACAGACTCCAGTTACCTCAAGTAACATGGTCCTCTGAAAAGTGGTAACATGAGATTATTTTAGTTACAGAACAAATAAAATCCTACAGCAGTGTACTAATTATAAAGTTAGGACCATAGGAAGTGTGGAAGGGTATTGCAAAGAGGGGAAACTCTGATGTACTTTTGAGATGCTAATAACAACCACAGTTTGAACTGGTGGAAATCAGTCACTTGCTGGGAATGTACCTTAAAGGTTTTGGTCATCATGGAGCGTTAAGTCAGACACAGAGGAGGGCAATGAACATCTGTCTTGCAAATGGACTAAGAAAACCCTAGGAGGATTTTATCTGCTGTCCAACATGCTAATTCTAACCAACCACAAGCTTTAGTCATTAAGCCTCAAACAATCTTTAAAACCCATAAGGCTCTTTCTTAACCCCATGAGCACTTTAGTGAACACACTCTTGACTTAAAAAAAAAAATCTGTGAAGGCTGGCAAGATCGCTCAGCAGGTAAGGGCACTTGCCATACATACATGATAACTTGAGTCTTGAATCCACATAGAGAAGAAGCAAACAGGCTCATTCAGGTTGTCTTCATGTGCACAACATACTCAGGCACACATGCATGCAATTAGTAAGAATCCATACAGACAGATCCATAAAATATGTAATCTAGACCCTGAACTTCTGAATGTCTCCTCAGGGCCATTCCAAGGACCCTCTGTGAAGGACACAGACACATAGTGACAATGTGATACTGTGTGTTTGCAGCTTGTCTCCTCTTCTTCCCCTCTCTTCCCTCTTCACTTTTTCCATCCTCTCCCTCCCTCATCTCTTCACTTTCGTCTTCATTTAAGACTTCTCTTCTTCCCTCCTTCATCCCCTCTTTCTCCTTTGCTTCACCCCAATTAGAATTAAATGACAATATCTCTTCAATGTTTTTAATGCTTAAAATTTAGTCTTTTTCTCTTTAAGTCTTTATATTAGGCTCATTAATTTATTTATCCTTTAACTTTTAAAACATCACAATGCTCTTCTTTGTAAATCCTGCAATCAGAAAACTAAGAAAAAATGAATACAAATATATAAATTGCTTGCTGTAAACTGAGGCCCATGTATCAATTTAAGGATGTATCAAGTGTAATGGGAAAACTGGGAGGACAGTTTAATCTGTCCTGGAAGTCTGACTTGCCCCTGCAGATGTGGTAACATATTTAAATGGACTTTGAAAGATGAAGAGAGCTACAGTGGGGCAAAAGTTTGCATCAGGATAACTAGCAGGAAAGAAATGGAGAAATGCTGTTTACTGGCTGGCTTGTCCTGGCTTTCTCTTGCTTTTTTTTATGCACCTCAGAATCATCTTCCTAGGAGCAGCACCACCTGCAGTGAGCCTTGCTGACCCTCAGCAATCAGTAATCAACAAAATGCACTACAGACTTGCCATCTGATGCAAGTATTTTCCTCAATTCCTGTTCTTCTTTCCAGACATCTGTAGCTTATGAGTTCCCCAGGGGACTGGGTAGGAAAATAATTAAGAAGACTTATTATTTATGTCTTTGATGATATCTTAGGGCACAATGAGACATATATTTGTGAAAGGGATAGATAAGCTGATAGATCTAGAAGATACAACATCCATGATGTGGGTAGGCTTTAATGAACATTAAGGAAGGCAGTCCTTAAGAGAATAGCTTGGGTGCCAAATAAGCCTCAGGTAGACATTCTCAAACTGTGTGATTTGTTGAAAATTTTAAGCTTATATTTTCCTGGTTCTTATAAGCTATAGTTGATAACAATTTGGAAAACTTGAAATAAGTTATATGAAAAATTAAGCATAGTAGTGACACATGGTAAGAATTTGTGTGCACAGGTGTCTGTGATGTAGAAGGTTCTTCTGTCTATGTGTTGCTTTCATTGGTTGAATAAAGAAACTGCCTTGGCCTTTTGATAGGACAGCACTTAGGTAGGCGGGGTAGACAGAACTGAATGCTGGGAAGAAGGGCAGATGGAGAGCGGCCATGGAGCTGCCAGAGACAGACTTGCTGAATCTTTCCCGGTAGGCCACTGCCATGTGGTAATATACAGATTAACAGAAATGGGTTAAATAAAGATGTGAGAGTTAGCAAATAAGAGGCTAGAGATAATGGGCCAGGCAGTGATTTAATTAATACAATTTCCGTGTGATTATTTCGGGTGTATTTGGGGTGTAAGCTAGCCGGGACGACAAGCAGCCCACTTCTCCTGGATGTAAAAGATTATAAAAAGTCCCACATGGAAGCCTAGAGATTGCTCCTATAGTCATCACTGACCACACTGAAGACATCTACCTAGAAAACAGGCAGAATAAAAGAGGAGTCTAAGAGCAAATAGGTGGTGTTCAGTGGCTGATGACAGTACCATCATTGAGACTGAAAGTGTAGGAGAAAGCACCATGGTGCTTGTGATAGTGAATTTTGACTACATTGAAAATGAATCAGGAGATTAGGAGAACACAACCCTGGGATTAGCTGAGGAGCTAAAGCTGGAAACAGTGTCCGGAGGACCTGACAGTTAATGGATAAGTACAGTTAGAAAACAGCAAGGGGCTCTTTGGGAGACAGGAAAGGAGTAACCAGGCAGGGCGGTAGAAATAAAAGGAAAGGTGGCCACTTCCTGAAGACAGCACTCAACTGTGGCAGGTTGTTCTGGCCATACTGAGAAATGAGAAAAGCGGGGAATGAACGCTAAGTTCAATATCAAGACCCTTCATAGTTTTGCAAGATTGTTTTCAGTATCTTTTTACATAAGTTTGAGGGAAATAAAGGTCGTTATTGAGAACAAAGAATGGATCACCTTTTCCATAATGCCACTTGTAACAAGACACAGGATATATCTCTAATCACAAGATTCGGAGGACAGGATGGAGATTTTGCTAATTTTTTTGCATTTATTTTGAAGGGCTAGCCAGAGAGTTGGAAAGGGTTAGACAAATAGCACAATAGAGAAGATTAATTCTAGAACAACTTGAAAGGTAACTTTTGGTAGCCAGAGGTGGGATGTAATCTTTGATATAGTTAAAGCGAAGATTGTGGCCCAAAACCATTATTTTAACACAGCTCTTTTGAGCCTACTTTTGAACTGCCTTTTCTGTTAAGATCGTCTACTCTGCAACGTGACCATGTGATCTTAAATAGTAAAGTGGATTTTTAAGTCACTCAGTTATATTTTTTTCAACTTTCAAAGCTGAATAGCTGTAACTACCTCCTAGGGCTACTAAGTGAATTAACACACACAAGTTAATTAATATTGAGCCTAGGTCTGGGAAAAAGTGACACAGTGGTTAAGATAATTTGCTGTCTTTGTGGAAGATCTAGGTTACTAACACCCACATAAACGACAGCTTATATCCATCTACAATTCTAGGTCCAGGGGATCCAGTACCCTTTTCAGACTTTCGAAGGCACCAGGTACACATGACATGCACATACATCCACTCATACACATAGAATAAAAATAAAATTTTAATGAAAAATTAAGCATAGTCACAGTCCTGTTAGCTCTGACTGTCTTAACTGTGTAACCGATGATTGGCATTTAGAAAACAAACTAGAAATTCACAGAGTTCTGAAGGCTGAGAAGTTCATGATGAAGACATGAGAAGATCTGATGCTGGTGAGTGCCTTCTCCTTGGTACATGGTAGTCTGTCATTTTTATCACAAGAAACAACCTGCCCAGTTTCTTTATTAAAAGTGTTAGCCATGCAATGGTGGTGCACGCCTTTAATCCCAGCACTCAGGAGGCAGAGGCAGGTGGATCTCTGTGAGTTCAAGGCCAGCCTGGTCTACAAGAGCTAGTTCCAGGACTGGCTCTAAAGCTACAGAGAAACCCTATCTCGGGGAAGGGGGGCAGATAGTATTAATCTCATCTTGCGGATTTTCCTCATCACCTAACAGCTTCCCAAAGTTCTCATCTCCAAACACCCTAATTAGGGCTTCAACCTATGAGGGCAGAGGAGAGGGGGAGAGGGTAAGAAACATGCAATATCATAGCACATCCTCAACCCATGTAAAATGCCATTAGCAGTGGACCCCTAAGATGAGATCATCTCTTCAGAGTGGTTGAAAAAGAGCACAACTGGAGCTTCCAGAAGATGAAATTAAGGATATAAAAGCAAGTTATTCAAGGAGTGTCACTTGATTGGCAAATGGTGCTGCAGGCTAATTTGAACCTCCTCCTAGATGTTCCATGTTTCATATTCTGCTCAAAGGAAGTTATTAGACCCCAGGTGATTATTGGAACCCTGGACCAGGTGCTGTGATTGGCCAATCTGTGGCAAATCAGACTGGCTTCTGCTTACTCTCAAGACAAAGTAGTTTGAAAGAGGGTTGTTATATTTTGATTCATTAAAATAATGTAATAAAGACATAGATTGACCAAGATCTTTGGATAGAAAACTAGATTTTGCATATGTGTTGGAATGCTGAAGAAGTTAGAGCTCTTAGGCCATATGATTAACACCAGAGTTTGGTCACTATTTGGATTTTTTAATTAGCATTTAATTTTGTATATTTTGCCTGACTTGCAGACTATGTATATGGATATATATATATATATATATATATATATATATATATATATATATCCAGTTAGATGGTAAAGGGCAGATATAGCGCAGCATTGAGTTTCTGACAAATTTGTAAGATAAATGTATGACAACAACGTTGTGCAGCTGTAAGTGACAGAAATGAAAATCAGCCTTTGGATTCTACAGCCATGTCAGTAATGACCATAATGTTTGGCCCTTTCAGGAAAGCAAATTTAAAATGAGCAATTCTAAAGTGACTTTAGTTCTGGGGGAGACCCAAAACCCCTTTCTGTCCTCTCTGAGGTCTGTAGATACATGGTGAATATATATTCACTCAATCACACATACACATAAAATAAACAAATAAATAATAGTATTTTTAGTTTATGTACATTTATGTTTATGTAGTACTGTTATATCAAATCAATACCTTCTTAAATTTTTCAGAAGGAGAAATATTGGATTATATTAGAGACAAAGTGTGTAGCTAGAACAGGAAATCCTAAGTAACCACAATAGTAAACTATGAGAAAATCCTTCCACTGCATCTGTTACTGAATCTCTGCAAAATAAATCACTAAATGACATTTGAGAAGACAGAAAGATGGAAGAGTTGGGAGAATGTCCAAATAAGCTTCTTCTGTTTTAGAAGTCATCAATAGATTTATTGTCATTAATATTAATATTAGATTCAATGGAAATGTGTGAGTAACATGTTCTCTGATCTTATAGAGCCAGAAACTAAAACTAAGACTTAGGGTGTGCAAATGGAGGAGGGTTTGAGACATAGCATAAAAAACTCAATCTAAAGCAATGTGCCTTACCCTCTCTGAGGAATGGATGGGGGGGGTGAGGTGAGGGGATAGGTGGGAGGGGATGGGAGGAGAAGAGGGAGAAGGAATTGGGATTGGTATGTAAAATGAAAAAAGATAGTTTGTTTTTTTATAAAGAAAAATAAATAATTAAAAACCTCATTCTAAATGAACAGATATTAATAACTGAAAAAATGTAAGCACAGAGTCACATTTTGATATGGTTGTTTCTTGCCTTTATAAAAAGTATTTTTCCTGCTTAGACAATACCTAATAAGGGAAGTGGAGAGACTTCACTTTTCCAAAGAAAATTTTTATGCACACCTGAGATACCAGTAGTACTTGGGAAGTGGAGGGAAGATGATCAGAAGTTCAAGTTTAATGCTTGTCCTCTGCTATGCAGTAATGTGGATGCCAGCATGGAAACCTCCTCCCTCAACCCCTCCCTCTCCTTCCCTCTCCCCCCCTCAACGTGCTGTCCTCCCTTCTTCCATCCTTCTCTTTTTCCCCTCTACCTCCACTTAGTTCACTTCTCTCTTCCCCTCTACTCAATTCATGTGTGTTGTGTGTGTGGTGTGCGTGTATGCTTATGCCATGTGCCTCAAGTAATAAACCCTAGCCAGACTTTCTACCTCTTTTTCTAAATTTTGCGTGCATGTGTGATGTATGTGTTTGTAGTGTGCATATGTCATGATGCTCCTGTAAAGGTCAAAAGACAAACCCAGCTTTTGTAGATGTCAGAAGACAACCCCAGCTGTCAGTCCTTACTTTCTGCCTCATTCGAGACAAAGTATTTTGTTGTTCATTACTGTTTATGCCAGGCTAGCTGGCCTGTGACTTCTGGGAAATTCTCTGGACTTTGCCTCCCTCCCATCTTACTGTAGGCACACTGAAATTACAGATGCATGCCACTATATCCAACTCTCATGTGTGATCTGCTTTATACACTGAGCCACTTCTCCAACCCCAACCTCCATCTCTAAATATATCTTTTTTAGTAATTTGAATGAGTGTGAGGAGCATTGCTTAGAAATGACTTCCTCCCCCCATATATATTTAAGCCACCCAAGTTGTATTTGTTTTTAGGCTGATTGCAGTTTAAACACTGTTGACCTCCCAGCAGGAGAAAGTAATATATTTACTGAGCTGGACAGTGATGAAAACAAAAACTTAACACAGTCATAAGGAGTCTCAGAGATCTAAAAGGTATCAAATACATCTGTCAGTAAAAACAAAAAAGACTCATCTGTTGTCTGACCACTTAGGTATGTGTCTTATGTTGAATGCCTTTTACTCCCGAAAATGTGGAGGGGGAACTTGCTCAATTAGAAAAACTGGAGCCTGATAAGATGCAATCTGAAATCTTTGTTCTCGATCAGTTTCTTGGCGATACAGCTATTATCTAACCTTTAAGAGCAGTGTCTGTTTCCAGAGGCTACCTACCTGGGAAGCCTACAGAAAGATTTCTGTAAGTCATAGGTTCTTTTGGCTTAGGCTTGTGAAATAAAGGGGCTGTCTTAACTAACTGAAGAGTTATGATTTGGAGCTCATGGACAGTTTGTTCAAGAGCCCGTCTCTTATCTTCTGTGATACACTTTCTCTGTGCTACTAGCTTGTCCCTTAGGTTTTGTTTCCATTATGGTTTAACATTTTGCTGCTGTGCTAACTGGTATATGCATACACAAACACGTCCAGGTGAAAAACATGTAGTATTGATTCACCCGTTCCCAGAAAAATCTAAAAAACTATACTTCTATGTGATTACAAACATCAAACTTCAGATCACATGATCACCTGTGACTCAATCATCAGAGCCAGAGAAAAAGATTGGGTACCTCGACTTAGTGAGAGTCAAGAAGTCTGCTTACTGCTAGGAATGGAATTTCAGGGTTGCTTACTTGTTCCTGGAACAGTGGAAACAAACACTTCTCCTTCTCAAATATAGCACCAATGACAGACTAAGGAATCATTTTGCCCTTGTCCATTTTAGTAAACCAGTGAATTTACTGTCCTTTTTTTTCAGCATCATGAGTAAGGGGCTGCTTACCATAGGAAAGATGACTCCAAAATAGCTGTACCATTAGAAAACCCAATACCAGCACAGGTGACCTCTGGAAGAAAAGCTTTTAACAACTGAATTTGACCTTCAGCTAGTCTTTTTTTCTCCTATATAATTTAGCAGTTTCAACGCAGGTTGAGAAAAAGAATAAGGGTCCCATAACACTGTCCTTTCTCATTCTACTGGGGAGTGTTAGCAGTCCACTGTCATCACCACAGACTGAGTGATCACAGTATTGATCTGCTTGTTTTATTTCTGTGATTACACACCCAAGGTTATTCAGTGGGTTGGCAGCGTAACCTCTGTCCTTGATGGTAGGCCATGTTAAGCCCAGGGGAGGGAAGCTCTGTTTCACACCTTGCCCTAACAAAGATCAGACAGGAAAGTCAGATTTGTCTTTCCTCCGTATTTTTGGGATTTGTATATTGGAGAAAGAGCATGATTTATCCTATAAATCTGGACTTTTCTGGATTCAATTAAATGTATTATTTAAATGTTAGAGCGGCCCCCAGTTCTCCACACTCTTCTTAAATTGAGCTGTGGATGAGTGACAATGGAGGGAGTAATTAAGCCTCAGTGCCACCAGTTTACAATTTTCACAAAGATTTGATAGATTTCAAACAAATAAAAAAATTTATTTGCTGTGTGCCTTTAATAAGTTTCTAGAGATTTGCTTTTAAAAAATACATTTAGTAGAGTTTAAGTCCATACAACTCTTTATTGTATCTTGTGAAAGTAAAATTCTATGTTATGATAGCTACACTTGCATCTAGTTATTCTTTATTCTCTGAAAACACTTTTCTATTTGTTTGTTCATTTATTTATTATTTGTTTCATGGGTACCAGTTCTGGGGGCACAGAAGTTTCACTGCACTCCCAGTGGGCAGGCTGCTTTTGCCCATCGTTTCGCTTCTAGCTTTAAATCTCTGGCTTTTATCACTTCTACTGCTCTTGCTCTTGCTTATTGCTACTACATTTTGAGACTTTTCCTACTGTCAATGTGAAAATACAGCTCTCGTCTCAAAGAAGATAAGATATAGTTTATTATTTATCTAAATATAAGTGACTTTTACCATGAACCATGGGTTGAGGTCATCCTAAACACTTGCTCAAATTTAACAACAATTTCAGGAAGGTTTTTATAGTAACAACAATATAAAGCCAGTAATTCTGAAGTATGCTAGTGGATCATCATGTAAGTAGGTTACAGAAAAGCAAGGAAGTCTCTGCTATAGGTCTCAGATGATGTCTGATAATATTGGTAGCCTTTGGGTTGTTGGAAGCTGGAAGTTCATTCATTCCAAAATGATTTCATGAAGTTGTTATGGTGGGTAAAGTGGAGGTGGACAAGGAATGGCTAATTTAATGGATAACTACAGCCCCAGATAATTTGGATCCAGACATATAACATTACAGCTCTCCAGAATCGTGGCTATTCAGTATTCAGTCGGCCTTTTAGAATCTTCATTAACAAAGGTGAAGGTTTTCTTCTCCTGTGAACTTCTGTTTATGATAAATTTCATAAAGCCATTCATGGTTCAAATACAATGTACCTTCCAGGCTCTAGTGTGCTATGTCCCTTTAACAAGTCATAACAGTATACCTAGCAAATAATAGCGCACACTACCTATAAGGCTAGAGTGGATTCCTCTGTTTTCTGAGCACTTTATATTCCAAACTGAAATAAGTAATTTGGATACTTTAGTAACAGCCAAAAGTTCATTAACTGTGTTGAGAAAGGAGTGACCCAATGTGTTGTTATGTAGCAAACTTGTATTTTCAGAATGAACCTTCCGAGGCTAGTGGTCAATTGGTTTAGCCACTACTGTAGATCTTCAAGGTGACAGTTGCTGACGTTTTAACACAGAGGCCAAGTTTGTGCAATGGGACAGTGTTGCTGTGCTGCCTACATAATTCACTTTCCTTTGCAGTCTAATGTTGAGCTCAGATTCTTTGAGTTAAAACTACTCTCAAGTCTTCTAGACACTGATGGGCCTGCTTTACAGAACAGCAGTATATAACAGCAAGAACAGGTGCCTGATCCTTCCCTATTAGGGGCCCCTCTTGCAGAAAGATGGGTAGACAGTGCTGTCACTAAGGGCTGTGCAGAACTGTCAGGTGTAATAGCTCATCCTTGAATTCCTTTGTTTTGTGAACCCATTCCTGTCAGACTTGGAATAAGTAATTTGAACACTGTAGTTACAGCCAGCAGAAATGGGATCAATACATGCCAAGATTAACTCCAGTGATTAATCCCAGAATCAATGGACCAAATGATTATCATTTCTGTCAGCTGAAGATTCTGGGATGCACAACTGTGATTAAAGAGGTGGGTTAATTTTCCTTGGCTAGCTTTGGCAGCAGACAGATCCTCAGTCACTGATTTTCACTTCCCATTGCCTTGCAGTTGTTCTAGTGATGAGTTCTTACCGCTGCCAATTCCGGTGTCACACAGTGGAGTGCTCAGAAACCAGCTTTGTCATGTGAGAAGCCATGTCACCTCCAAGGATAACACAAGCTAGTAAAACGTCTGCTTTTAAATAAGACTGATTGTTCTGTTTCTGTGTTATGAGTAAGGAAGTATGGATAGCTTTCATACAAAAGAGAACATGAAAAGGCTAGAAGGAAGACTATAGGTAGCGAAGGCTCTGGACATTAGGCCTTAGGATAATTGTTTCTTCAGTAAAGGCATATCCTAGGAGAGACTCTAGACAGAGCCTACTTCTGCCAAGTAAAGGGAAGGCAGAAGTGCTACGTGCTAAACACAGAGTTCTGTGTTTTATATTATTTTAAAATCATATTATCTCTGAATGGTAGACATCAATATCCTCATTTAATAGATAAGGAAACAACCTTAGTCACTCTGCCTTTCCCTGAGATATGTACTAAACTTAATCCCAGGTCTTTCTAATCATTTGTCTTGTTTCATTTGCTCATTTCAGAGCATCTAAGGTGAAGTGTTGGGGAGATATGACTATGATATCTGTCAACCAGCGTTGATTCAGCTCTTCCACAAGGCTATGTAAGAATAGCTCTTCTTCCTCGCTAATCAACATGTTTCTTCCCTGGAAAGGCATATTTAATAGAAGAGGACTGCCTTTAATGATGGAGGAGGGCCAATATAAATTCAAAGTATATGGGAAATATCTGTGTCTATTACTAGAAACTCCCCCCAAAAGGCTTGACATGTTCATGTGTAGGAGAACATACAGTTGTCAAGCTTCTAAGACTTTAGAGGTGAAGTCCTTCAAGGGACATCTGACTTTTCATTTAAAAATTAAATTATTGGATGGTGAGATGCCTCAGTTGGTGACAGCATTTGAATGAAGCCTGGAAACATGAGTTCAATACCCAGGATATATATGGTGGAAAGAGAGAGTCACATCCTGCTGGTTGTCATCTGACACCCCTCACACACAAATTAATTAGCTAAGTAATTAAAGTACAAAAAGAACCCAAGAATAAGAAAAAGTGATATTGTTATGGGTTGAACTGTAAAATGCATATTAAAGTGCTGTCTCTTAGAAATTCAAAATATGACCTCACAGGGAAAGAGGGTCATTGAAAATATAATTAGTTAAGATGAGGTCATAAAAAGGAGGAATAGTTTCCTAATCAAATTTGACTGGAGACCTTATAAGGACAAAACCAACTGAAGGGGCAAGGTTAGAATGACAATCTTCAGGAAACCAAGGTTTTCAAGAAAAGATATCATTACAGAGGTGACATGATTCTGGCTGCACTTTAACCCTAAACTTTCTAAACTGCAAGACAATCAATTTCTGACTATTCAAACTCCTCAGTTAGTGTTACAATCTGACGGCCATCCAAGAAGAAGCTTTGTTTCAATGTATATGTACACATGTATGTATTTTTAAAATATTAAAATGACAAGAAACTCCTGAATCTCAATGCTGCCTATCTAGAGGGCACAATGACAAAATCGATTGCAAAGTTGGAAACTTGATCTGTGTTCTTGGCTAATGCAATTCATGATTGACATTCTATGCACTAGTTGCCAGACACAATCTAGGCTATGGGGTATGTGTTTCAAATTGAATTTTATCTCCAGAGTCAGATCTACATTGGTATGAGGTCCACTCACACTTTTTAGCTTAAAAGAAATGTTGTAACTTTCCCCTATTTATGTCTTTTACTAAGAAAGTTAGGAGGGTGAGAAGAGTACAATGAAGCTCATGTTTCTAGGGTCTCAGCACATGGAAAAGTGGCTCACAGTTATGATATCATCCTTATATCAGGAACAAACATGTGACATTTTGGGAAATGGAGTCTCAGAGGCCTGAGTTGCTTTCCCAAGACTACAGATGCAGTAGGTGCACAAGGCACCATGCACACTCCACACACAGCTCTCCAAAGGTATGTTCCTTGCACTCCAGTGCTTCCCAAACTAGAACACACAGCTTTACCTGTTAGAGAAGGAGTTAGGGAATCAATGCAAGAACAAGGAAATATAATTAAAAGGAGTCCCATGGGTAGTTAGAGCATCAACTGAGAGTGCTGTTGTTGATAGGAATGCTAGGCGTGAAGGAAGAGACTGTAAATGTCAATTTTCAGTCAGACACATCCCAGCTTCTTGTGACATATGCTTATCTGTTTTGGCAGCTTTTGATATCTAAGGCATGGTCCATAGCTGTCAGCATCCTTTGTGTTGTAAACAGTGGGTACCTCTAGCATCAGAGACCCTCAGTGAGATATAAGAATCCCAAAATGTTGGCATCCTCTTAACACTAATAGCATGGCTGAAGGGCAGTAGTCCTGTTCTTTGACTTTTCCTGGGGCAGTACAAACATAAGATCAAAGAAATGATTCCAACGAAGACACGCGCGGTAATCCAGTGAATTCATTTGTATTACTTACAAGAGTATGGGTGACAGAAAGGCATCTATGTCACTGAAAAGAGCCCACCCCAGCATGAACGTTCAAATAATAGTTTCCTGCTCATTTGTTAGGCAGCCACAATAACAAGTTTTCCTTTCTCCAGCAATTATTTACTGCCCAAGTATCCTTGGAATGGAGTACTGTGAATCTTGTAACTTCCATGAGCTTCCTGTACCAGATATGTTTCACTTAATTGCTGAATCTTTGTAGCCTCCGTCCTCTCTTCAGGAGGGAATGTTTCAATTCCAAGGCAATAGTTACAAAAGAAGCCCTTGTTCAAATAGCTCTTTTTTAAAGTTTATTAATACTATCTTGTATGTGTATATAATTACCAAGGAGCCCTGTGTGCTTTAGAGATCTTGATTCCATACTTTAAAACTGTAATGAGATTTTTTTTCCTTTTTTATTACTTAAAAAAAATACCAATCCAAGTTCCTACTCCCTCCCCTTCTCCCAGTCCCCTCCCTCTCCCTCCACAAACCTTCCTCCCACCCCTTCAAAGCCCAAACTGAAAAGAAATATGGTGTAGTTGCAGATATGATAACAACATGGGGAGACTAACTATCCTCTTCATGAGATATGTCATTTTGGAAGCCTCTGCCTCAGTGTAGTGGCTTGAGGCCTCACTGTTAAGACTGCCTACATTCTGCTGTACACAAAAGGTGTTACCTTTTCCTTTTCCTACCACTCTGACAAAGCCCTATGCCGACTCTGGGCGGAGTTTCTTTAAATTCACAAATAGGAAGCTGTGCTCATCCATTCAGTGCTGAGCCTGCCCCATAAGATTCTGTTCCATCCATCTTCCTCCTCCTATCAGCTGTGTAGCTCTCGACCATTCGCCTTCTTATTGCTGTTGTTTGCTCTCTTGAAAACCAATTAACTTTTCTTTGAGTTTCTTGTGAGTCCATTTCACTTGATTTGAAAAGCAATAGTACATGCTAACTTTACATATTAACTTTGATGTGATATTTCTATAAATAAATATGCCCAGTGTTGATCAAATTTATAGTGACTTTTCTTTTTAAAAGGAATTTATTTTTGTTATTTTGTTAATATGTTCTTTTTTATTTTTTTCAAATAAAATATAGTTATATCACTTCCCTATGCCCTTTCTTTCCTTAAAGCCCTCTCATGTACTCCCTACTCGCTCTTGAAATCATGGCCTCTTTTTATTTAGCTGTTATTATTACACACACATAAACACACACACAAGCACACATACACACACACACACACACACATACCTGGCTTTGTGTGTTTAGTCTTACTTATATACATACAATTTCAGGCCTGATCATTTGATATTAGAAAAGTTTTTTTCCTGTGGGTTTTTATATTTTATTTTGAGAACTTCATATACAAGAACTATGTCTACATCATTCCTGTCTACCACCATACCCCAGTGTCCATAGACAGGTTTCAACCATGAAAGGGAGTGAAGACAGGAGGCCAGATGTATAACTAAGTGGGAATGCATACTTAGCACATGCAAGGCCCTTGGTGTGTTACACAGTTAATAAAAGTTCAGGGTCAGAAATTGGGGTTCAACCTGAAGATCTGAAAAGAACAACAGTCAACAACTGGCTCTTAACTCGACTTCAGTCTGAAAATGGCAATCCTGCCTCCAGGAATCTCAGGATGAAACTGTGTGTCTAAGAGCTGTCTCCCCTTGTCTTATATTCCTCTCTAGGGCTGGAATTAAAGGTGTGCACCACTGTAATTAAAGGTACATGTCATTGTGGCTACTGGGATTAAAGTTGTGTGTTATTGTGGCTACTGGGATTAAAGGTGTGTGTTACCATAATCTGGCCTATAAGGCTGACCAGTGGGGCGCTTTTGCTCTCAGATCTTCAGGTAGTCTTTATTTATTAAAATATAATTGAAATGCCACTACATGGGTATTTCTTATTTTTCTCAGCTTCTTAAGGTTGCTTTTTGGTTAGAATCACCCACTTAAGTGCAGTTTTAAAAAAGGATCTTTTGTGTTGTTTTGTTTTCCAATACATGGTTTCTCTGTGTAACGTTAGCTATCCCAGAACTCACTCTGTAGACCAGGCTGGCCATGGACTCACAGAGATCCATCTGCTTCTGCCTCCCAATTCTGGGATTAAAAGCGTATACTGTTGGAAGGCATTGCTGCCTAGTCAGAGGTTTCAGTCTAACATGCCCTGGCAGTTTTTTCTAAAAAGCTTGGCAACCTGGAAACTCCCTCCCTCTCCAGCAAAATTTCCTGCTCTCTACCTGCCCTTGCCTGGAGAATGTCCCTGGGTCTGGAGTTCTAACCTTATCTTCAAGTTGTCTCTAAGCCAGGTGTCTGATTTATCTGTAGCTTGACCCTTGGCACTGATTGTGCTAGGAACTCTGCTATAGGACCATGCTGCCATATACTAAGCCTTGGTGATAGAAGCATGCCACTTAATGCAAATTAGGGTTTGTCCCCAGGCTCCCCAATCCTGTATATTCCTTATATTCTGGAATAAAGTTGATCTGATTCACTGAAGGCTGTCTCCTGGAGGACTGTCTTCATCGCATCCACAGCCATCCTAATCCTGTTCCCTGCTTCTGCTTCCTTCACGGTCATGGACCAATGCAACCAACAATCCTGAAGAAGAAACAAAGTCACAGTGCACTACCCCCATCTGGTTTAAAAAGTACCTTTTAAATTAAAATTTTTAGTTAGCATACAAAATAATCGATTTGTAATAGCATTTTCTTTTTTTTATTTCTCTAATTCTTTTTAAATTGTTTTTATTGATTCTTTGGGAATTTTACATCATGTACCCCAATCTCACCCATCTCCCAGTCCTTCCACCCCTTACCGTGGTAGTGTCACCCCCAAAGGAAAACTGACAAAGAAATAATAAAAATAAGATAATTATAAAAATGAAAAAACAATAAAATAAATTAATATAAAATACAAATAAGAATATCAATTTCAATTAAAAAACAATTAAAAACAAATAAGCAAATTAAAGACAGCAAAAAGGAAAAAACACACAAAAAAGCAAGAAATAAACCCTTCATTCCTTTGCAGTTGCCTCTCCATTGCCTCTTCATTCATTCTAGTGGCATTGGGAGCTGCTGTGTATCAGGTCTGTGGATCCTCTTGCTGTCGGGGGTCCGTAGGAGTGCTTGGGATCTCTACAGCCACCTGGGACCATAATGGAGTCCCGGAACCAAGCTGCTGCTGGGCCCATGATGATCAAAGAGGCATATCCGTTGTCACCCAGGTCCATGGTGATGTCTGGGCCCAAGTTGCTGCTGCTGCCATGTCTGGGTCTGTGGTTCTGCCTCAGCGTGGGTCTGTGTTGATATTCATTGCCAAGGTTAACACAGGGGCCCATGTGAACCTTGTATTGAACCATGAGTTGAAGTACAAGGGGCTCATTGAGCAGTTCCTGCCCCTCACTGGTCCAGGGAGAGCCATCCCCTCTCACCAAAATGTTGATCCCATCCCTCTATGACCCTGGGATAATGATCCCAGCACAGGAATGGCCACCTTCCACAGATACACATGCGAAACATGGTCTCACCAATTGCCTGAGGGGAGTGGCCTCAATGGTCCGGACTGACCCACTC
The DNA here is from genome assembly GCA_004026605.1 of Ondatra zibethicus. Classification (NCBI taxonomy): domain Eukaryota; kingdom Metazoa; phylum Chordata; class Mammalia; order Rodentia; family Cricetidae; genus Ondatra; species Ondatra zibethicus. The sequence continues at coordinate 62,109 of PVIU01007719.1, forward strand.
AGCAGCCACTCAGGTACACACCCAGGACTTTGAGCTGGCACACCACAACACCTACTCCATCTAGACCTGTCTGAGTGTTTGAAGGGATTGGTCCTGCAGAATCAGGGTCCCATGGTTTGCATGACCCAGGATAACATAATCAATGTTGATGGTGTGCCATAGGCCAGAGACATTGAACCTGACTAACAACACATTACCCAGGGAACATTTGAAAGGAAAGCTGTTTGGAAAAAAGAGAAGAGTATTTCTTTCCAGTGCTTGGCATTCTTTTGTTGCCTGTAGTTCTTTGTCTATGGGTGGGGTCCCATAAGATTTACTACTCCCATGCAACATCTCTTGATGTTGTCATTGTTCAGGTCTTATTTAGGCAGCCATATTATGGAGGTATTTTGAATAGAGCATCCCTGTCCTTTCTAGGAGTCAGGATCAAAGCTGATTTCCTGGTCCTCTGTCTCTTACAGTTCCCCTACCCAACACCTGCCTCTGCAATGTTCCCCGCGCTTTAGGTATGGGAGTTGTGCTGTAAATGCCTTGGGGTCTGTGCACCCCATTATAACTTGTGAGTCTTTTTTAAATTCTTTTATCAGCAAGATTAGAACCTGCAGAAGGGATCCAATGTGAGGTGTCACCTTTTGATTCTGCTCTTCTGCATATCTGGGGATGACCTTTGTGGATGAATGTCCTCTCATCATCTGTGATAGAATCATCAGTGATTTTGGTTTTTCTCTTATTTAGGGGAGAGTTTGGTATCTTGACAGAAAAAGACACACCAAGGGGAGGGGATGCTGAAGATGGGTGAATTTCTTTTCTTACAACATTAGGTTTATGAAATAAGTTGATCTGATTCTGGCTATCAATATTTTAAAAGCCTTGTTGGCTAGAACTGCCAAGATCCCCTCTCCTGGTTGCTGAAAGAACAGTATTTTTAAAGGTGAGGGTTTCAATAAAACATTTTAAAAGATGCTTTTGTTATGCAAAGACAAAATCAAAGCCAAATGTAGCTGTGGATTGGAGGAATACAAGGCAGTGAGGAATGGAGGGCTTGTCTAGAAAATGCTGCAGATGTTTGTAGTATTTTCTAGGTGAAAACAGAAAATGGAGTCTTCTTTATTAAATGTTACACATGCACTGATAACAGACACAGATTTGAAACAATTAATTCAGGATCTCAAGACACTTATAGGGATCTAGAGAGATTGCACAGTCAGGAAAGTGAATGTGTGAGGACCTGAGTTAGACCCATGGGAGAGTGGTTGTGATAGAAACATCTGAAGTCCCAGAATTGGGGAGGAGGAGACAAGCAGATCTCTAGGACTTGTAGCAAGTTAGCCTGACCTATTTGATGGGTTTCAGGCAAATGAGATAGTTCATCACAAAAGCAGTGGAAAGTGCATGTGGAAAGTCACTAGGATTGACCTTGGGCTTCCACACACACATACATGTGTACACATACCTGTACACATATGAACACACACACACAACTACACATTGCCCAAACACAAAACTACAACTATGAAACATTCAGAGTTCTAAAACTATAAAGAAAAACTAATTTCTTTTAAAATAAAACACTGCTCCTGAGCCACAGTCCCAAACCCTTTTCCTGATCAAATACAGAATGTTTTCTATTTATATCTGCATTAACTTTTAGCCTCTTTACCATTCCAATGGGAGAAAATTAATCAGAGGGCCTAATAACATGAATCAATGAAGTACAATCTGAATTTTCCCTGGTGATACCAAGTGCCTGTAGTATTTAATGATATACTGTTTTATTATCGACATGTGGCATGCATATAAACTCTCAATGAAAAAGCTCTCTCAAACCCCTCACATGAAATAGCAAACTGACAATATTAGTACAGGCTAAAATTTTCTGCTATGCAAAACTAGGTTATTAAAGTTTGCTGAAGGGCTTCTTATGCACATTGGTTACTGTTTTTAGTTAATATCCCCTTTGTGTAACTCTGAATTATTGTAAGCATTGCATTCTATAACACTCCCAAGATTAGGTCAGCCATTCAGAATTATTAGGTTAGTAATCACTAGTAGACTCTGATGTATATAATTTCATTTTGATTCCAGGTAGCATTTTTGCTGTAAAGAAGCAAGGAATCAGGAGGTGGCAGTATATCCCCACCCTTGAGGGCAGAAAATTTTGTGAACAAAAAGCCCATATGTGGTCTGGAAACAAAACCAAATGACTCTTTTCTGCACAAGACTGTATAAGGATGGTAAAGTACCACTTCTAGGAGTCCTTGTCTCGTAGGAGTGCTTGCTCATTCTTCCTTCTCATACCACTTGGGTGACCTTGTCACTTCACTGGGCAAGTCTGGAGATTCAGGCCATAGACAACTGGTCTGAAGGCTGAGTCACAGCTATACTGGTCAAGTGTGTGTTCTCCAGAAAAGCAGTGCCTTCAAACTCACTCTCAGGGTGATGAAAACAGCCATATGGAACCACCTGGCTCTTTACTGCCTAGACAATAAAGCAACCCCTTGTGAGGCTCAGCATCACAAAGCATGAGTGTTTGGACTCCAGGAACCTCAGGGTTCAGAGCTAACCTCCTCACTCCACAGAGGAAGAGCCCTAGGCAACAAAAGAAAAAAATAGCATTTGGCATTTTGCAAAGAAGAGTGCTTCAAATATTTTTGATAGCCCCAACGTACTCCATTTCATTTCATTCACTATTGAGATTGATCTTAGAGACACTGGCAAAATACTAAGAATCCCACAGAAGCTAGCTACCAAGAACTACTTCCTGTGTTCTGACTCTAACTGATTTATTCTTTCTTCTCCTTCTTCCTATCTTCATCCACATTGAATTCCTCTTGACAGAGATTTTTCAGTGGTGCCAATAACTCAATAGTCATCAGCTGAAGCTGTATATTGAAGACACCTTATGTTGGGGTAAAATAAAATTTAGTACACATGTCGGTTGCAAATTCTTTGAGGGTCAATCAGTCCTTTCACAGGGGTTGTATATGAGATATCCTGCATATCAGATTTTCACATTATGATTCATACCTGTAGCAAAATTACAGTTATAAAGTAGCAATAAAATAATTTTATGGTTGGGGTCACCACAATATGAGCAACTGTATTAAAGGTTGCAGCATTTGGAAGGTAGAGAATCATTGTTCTAGCAAAAAACAAAAAGAAAAAAAAAACCAAAACAAAAAACAACAACGAAAAGAAACTGTTTACAGGTTTATAGAAAGAATCCATTGATGATCCATCTCAAGAACTCCTGATTTACTGACTTTGGTCCCTGAGCTCTTATGGATGTTTGGATGAGAAATGTCTATCATAGTTTCGGGTATTAAATGCTTGGTGACCAGTTCATAGCTCTGTTTGAGGGGATGGTACAAACTTGTTAAAGGAACTATGTCTCTGCGGACCTCTTTGAGAGTCTACAGCCTTGCCCCACTTCCAGATGACTCTCTCCTCTTGTGTTTGTTGCTGGATATATGGTATCTTAACACCCTTTTCCAGCCTCCTGCTACTATGCCTCCTATGCCATTATTGACTTCTGCTCTGAAACCATAAATCCAAATAAGGATTTTCTCCTATAAGTTGTCTTAATCATGATGTTTTATCATAGAAACAGAAAAGTAACTAACACATTTCTGAACTCATTTTCCTAGGATTGTAGTACAGAGCCTTCTTGTTCATCCCAGCTGCCTAGAACCAAAATAACCACACAGAAACTATATTAATTAAAACACTGCTTGTCCCCTTCGCTTTAGCTTCTTATTGGATAACTCTTACATATTAATTTAACACATTTCTAATAATCTGTGTATTGCCATATGACTGTGGCTTACCAACTAAAGTTCCCAGCATCTATCTCTGGCAGCTCCATGGCTTCTCTCTGACTCTGCCCTTCTCTTCCCATGCTATAGGCCAAGCCAGTTATTTAGTCATTAACCAATAAAAGCAACACATAGATAGAAGGACCTTCTATTCCATAAGATTACATAAGTACTAGTTATATTGGCTACTTTTATGTCAACTTGATACAAACTACAGTCATTTAAGAAGAGTGACACTCCATTGAAAAAAATGCCTCCATAAGATTGGCCTATAGGCAAGTCTGTCAGGCATTTGGCTGATTGATGCGGTAAGGACCAGCTCATTTTAGGTGTTACTAACACATGTCAAATGGTCCTAAGTTGTATAAGAAAGCAAGTAGAGCAAGCCATGAGGTGTAAGGCACAAGAAAGTAGTGTTCCTCCATGGTCTCTGTGTCAGTTCTTAACTCCAAGTTCCTTCCCTGATTTCACTCATTGATGTAGTGTGACCTGAGAATTGTAAGATGAAATAAACCTTTTTCTTTCAAAGCTGATTTTGCTCATGGTGTTTTATCAAACAACAGAAACTCCACCAAAACCACAGACATCTTTCTATAGTGCAAAAAGCACGTTGATGTCATTCTTGATTTGATCATTTAATCTTCAACTCTACCCATTGCTTCTGAAGCAAGCATCTGAAGCTGCCTAACTTGGATATTATTTAAAACATAAATGTGTAGACTAATGATTTCTTTGCCTGTATAATGTACTGGATAAAAGCAAGTATCTCATAAATAAATAGATCCTGGGGAGACACAGGAGTCTCAAGGAGGCAGAAGAAAAAAATAAAAATGGAAGAGATAAGCACCAAATATACAGCAATTTAGGTAGCAAGGAAACGGGTGCAGGTGTTGAGTAGTTTGGAGGATGCAGCCAGTGAGTGATGCATGATCATGGAGCAGAAAGCACAATGGGCAGTGCAAACACAATGGTTAAATATCACAAGGGGTCAGAGAAGGGGTTCTTATGAGAAAAGAAAGCACTGCATTGCCTGGCTAAGAGGTGTGGCATTCCTGAGGGTGTTGCAACTTAGGAAAAAGAGCTAATTCAGAGTGGGGATGCATGTGATGGACTCAGTATGGTGGATCATAGGATGGAGGCATTTTCAGTGCTGTCTTCTACAGTCCCTCCTTAACTGTATCGCAATGCTGAATATGTGGGATGCATCTTTCCATATAAACCAAGTCAAGAATATGCATCAAAACATGAAATTTCATACTACTTATATTCTGATAAGGAATAAAAAACACCCAAAGAGAAGACTAATGAAAAGACTGGAGTGGGGTCTTCTACTATAGACATTACTCCTTAGGGGGTAGGTCTTCATCTCTACTTCTGTTTTGCTAGGAAACTATCCCAGTTGTGACTGCCACATGTTCAATCAAGAGTCAATCCTGACTCTAGATAAGAACATTAACCTTTTTAGCCCTCAAATCATTCTTCTTTCAGAGTTATTTTTGCCTCTGAGCAACATCAGCTTCTAATCAGTGACTTTGCATGCCTGCACAGCCCAGAGAGGGTCCATAGAGCTCTGAGAGTCTGCAGGCAAAATCAGTTCATTCCAAATGACTCCTCTGATTATTTTAACTACAGTGTTTGTTCATATGTCCTTTGTGGACTAGGAAGCACCAGCATTTCTTTTTGCAGAAAAGAATCCCTAGAAGTAGAACTAGAAACAATTCAAGATCTCAAATAAAGTTCAGTCTTTGAAATAAAAACTCTCAAAATGGAAATTGACTTGGCCAAAAGCAGTGTATTACAGGGTTTTATTTATGCATGAAACCAAAGCCTTCAGATGCCCAATGTCCTGAATTATGAGGTGCAATTTCTGCAGAAGGTGACTATTGAATCAAATTCATCACTTAACCATTCTTTTCCCTAAGGAAGTGTTAAATAAATTGGATCAAACATGTGGGCAAAACTTAAGTCATTATGTTAATTGAAGGATACCTTTTGTTATAAGCTTTCAAGGTGGAAGGTGGTTTTGGCTTTGAATGTAGAAACCCAGTTGCTTTTCTGGTCATAGTTGCGTTTCAAATCCAAGTTGGCTTCTGTGGCTGCTTGTTCAAGAAGCACTTTCCTGTTGTGTGTGCAGTTCTTGTGATGGGAAAGCCCAGCCTCTTAGGACCTGGGTGTTTTGGTGCTCTGCTGAGACAGAGCTGGATCCAGCTCAAACTACAGTGGCTGTGGCTCACCTTGCCTGGGCCACCCTGTCAGTTTTCATTACCTTGACATTTCTCATGCCTTTGATATGTGATATAAAATGGTAGCCTTTGGCAGGAGATGAGGAAATGAGGCTTCGCGGAGACACAGAACACTTGCCAAAGGAAAGCTGTGGAAAATGAATGTGACAAGGTTATTCAGATTGCTTTCTTAAGGAGTTTTGGCTCAGCTGTTTGTGAGGATGCCCCCATTTCTGCATCATCTGGGTAGGAGCTTCTCTTGTGAATTTGTTATGAATGTTTTTATCATCCCCATGCACAGGGGAAGTCACTGCCATATAGTGAAAACGAGCTGCTGGCCACCTAGGAAAGAATCATCCACACTTTTAATTTCCCTTACAACTGCTGTGTCCTCACAATTACAAGGATGACCTTTTATTTTAATGTGGGTATTGCTGACTTTCTTTTCATGGGTTTTATTTTGATATTGTTTAGTAAGACTCTCTGGGTCTTGTGTAAGACTTATTTTGCCTCAAAGTTGTCAAATAGCCATAATGCACACATGCATACTGCCTTGGATTTTTTTTCTTCTCCTTTAATGGCTGTAATGGGAATGACATGCTGATGGAACACTGGGATTCTAATGAGAAATTCAACAAAAGTTTCCAGAAGGCATAGGAACCCATTTATGATCTGGGATGGGATTGCTGTCTGGTGGGGGTTTTAACAGTTGGCTGTTTTAGGCAGATGGGCTGTGACAGTGTAATTCCAAATGATGGATCTGTTTGGTCTTGAAATTCTGTTCATCAGTGACTCAAAGAACAGCGTGTGTGTATGTGTTTGTCTGATAGCTGACGTCAACCCCGAATCAATTTTTTATTCCCCCAAAAGCAGTTAGCACAAAACTAAGACTTAAAATGTTAATGCAAATTTACAGGTTAAAGTTTACTGAGCTCTGCTTAATTTCCCCTGGCTGAAAGAACAATTTCCGATGGGTGGGGCTGACATCTCTCCTGATATGTCTTACCTATTTCAGCTTCACAGGGCAGAAATCAGTTTGGTTCAGCTGTAGGTCTGTGCCTCTCAATTCTGAGGCACCTACCTGCTTCTGAGGTAGCCTGGAAAACTACAACTTGCTTTCTTCCTTTTACCAGCAGGAGAGGGTCTCTGATGCTTCATTTGCTTTGAAAACCTTCACCTACCTAGAGTAGGCTCATCTGCCACTTCAAGATTGGCTCAATGCTGCCAACTGACCAAGGACCTTAACTATTTTCAAGTTGCCAATGGTCACAAGCAAACCCCAGCTTCTCCCTTCACTCCAAGGTATTGCACCCTTGATATCGGTATGTTGGGCAATTCCCCTTTTCTAGCTTCTTTTCATACACCATTAACCTAGGTACCATTGTTGCCCTCCTAACCTCGGAGGTGTTATATGCAGGGAGTCATGAAGAGAGCATTTCCCATCACTTTCTTGGTCTACCTTAAACACACCATCCTGCCAGAGGAGGAACATATTACCAGAGAACAGGGCACAATATTCGTAGTCAAATAGATCTGCCTCCTCAATGCCTGTCATTCCAAAATAGCTTTCTATTGCTTCCAGGATGATACTGACAGAATTGGAGGAAATTGAGAGGCTTTTTTTTTTTTTTTGGTGCTTTCACGTTTCTTTAGTGTTTTCTGTTGGCAGGACCTAACTGCTGGATTCTTCCTCAGTAACTCCAGAGTGGCCCAGAGGAAGTGGGTGTGGAGCTGAGGAACAATATATAAATAGTGGGCACTTTAATTTATCCACCAAAAAGAACAGTGGCACTGTTGAACAAATACATCTAAACCTCCCCTGGACGTCAGCCTAGAATAAGAAATTGCTCCTTTAGTGGAATATAGCTTTTGAGTGGCAAATACTGGCAATGTTTTTGCCGTGGGGTGTCTCTCTTCATTCCCTCAGGTCTGCTGGGCAGCTCACACTGACCTCATAACTCACATATGCAGCAGCCTAAAACAGGCCATGGGATCCTGGCTCCCTCAGAGAACTTCATACCTGCCCCGTTGAAACAGGAGTGAAGACTTTCTAAGGTGACCCTTGTGCCCTCCTTTAGCTATCAGTTAAAGAATAGACCCTAAGAAATTGAATTTCCTCAAGAGTCTCATCATGGAAAGGGGGACCAAAGAGGGACTGCCCGAATTCTTAAGAGCCAGGGAGATAGCTGAGTAGTTGTGTGCTCGCCTAACGTGCCTGACACCCTGAGTTCAATCCGCAGTACCTCAGGAACAACAACCAAGAAAGAAAACCCTAGAGAAAATCGAAAAGACTGAATCCTGGCACTAGCCAGAGGTGGAACATGTCTCCCAGAAGAAAAACAAAACAAAACAAAATCAAACCAACAAAAACATTATCCAATTCTGGTAATTTGTCAGTACACAGTGTCACGTCTTTGCATAACTCCAGAGATTTGTACCAAACTGGAGTGATGGGACAATGGAGAAATGTCAGACACACAGGAATGATGGACACAAAGTGATCTGGAAAAATGACAACACAACAGAAGCTCAGCCTGTTTAGTCTATAGAGATGAGCAGACAGACAGGGTTTTTACACAGAGATAAACAATGAGGTGACATTATTACACAGAGGCCAACAAGAAGGCAGGGTGTATTAAATGCAGCTGAATAAAGCAGACAAGTTTAACTAATCTCAGCGGGAGCAATCTCTGTAAGAGAGCAGCCCTCAGATGATGTCTCCAAATGGTGGGGGAGAAAATTATGGTGAACTTTTCCCTTTGAACTTCATTCCCAGGGAGAAAGTTTTTTTTGTTTTTGTTTTTGTTTTTTTATTATTTCTGCATGAGGCTGAGGCTCTGAGTTCCTCATCAAGACTCCTCGCCATCAAGACTCAAGACTTCAAAAACTCTGATTTCTTCCTACTTGAGAGATAGGAGCCAAAGCACTGATGGGCTAATGAAGGGCAACATTACAGCTGGACCAGAACTGCTTAGTTATATATACCTCTTACTTTCTATTTAAATCTTAATCTGATGACAGGACCTTGAAGATGGGCTTCAGGTGGCAGTGTCAATGGACTTCTTTATTCTTCCTAATTCCACCCCATTGCATTACTATCTTCCATTCTGATTTTCACTATTTATTTATTCTGTTGATCTACTGATAACGGGTGGGCAAATCTTGCTTTTTTTATGGCTGCTAGTGCCCAGGTTTTGACCCTAATATTGCTGGCTAGACAACCTATTAATTTTGCTAGAATCATTTTTTTAAATATGGGTTTATTTATTTGCTTTTGTATGCACAGCTGTGTGGGCATATGTGTGCGTGTGTCTGCGTTTCTGTGTGTGTATATCAAACGACAACTTGTTATCAGTTTTCTCCTCCTACCATGACCACCATCCATGACTTTCCTAAAGATTGAACTTGGGTCATCTGGTTTTGTGGCAAGTGCCTTTACCCAATGAGCCCTCTGGCTGGCCCCTAAATGTATTTTATAATTGACAGATAGTTGAACTTCTTTATGGACTACCCAGTGATGTTTTGGCACATTTATATATTGTGTAATGATGAAGTCAGGAAATTTAAGCAATCCATCATCCCAAACACTGTCTCTTTGTGATGAGAACATTCAAATCTTGTCTCTGAGGTTGTTAACTCTAATCACCTTTCTGTGTAATAGCACATCAGAATTTATTTCTCTGCTCTGCTTGTGACTTTGGAGTCATGTTTTGTCAGTCTCTGAACTGTTTCTGAAAATCCAGCCTCCAATTGCCTTTGGCCCCACCTCTGGTTCTTTGAAATGCAGAGGTTTGGCATGAAGCATGGTTCCTAAGCAGAAACAGCAACAGAAGAAGTAAAAGCAGAAGCAATCCTGGTGTGTAAGGCTGCTCTCAAGACTCTGGGCCAGTTGATAATTTGACCTACTTTAAAGCACTAGTCAGGAAGATTGGGAGAGACCAGCCCCCAAGGGTTAATCCATTCAGACTGGAAGCCACCCCATCCCATTGTTCCTTTTATTGCTTTGCGTTTTTGCAAGGGTGCAGAGATTAATTAGCAGATTTAAAACTTTGAAAGCTTCATCACATAATTTTTGCCATCACCAAACCTTGGGAAAACTTAAAAAACAATGAAGGCACTAAATCATTTTAATTGCAAATTGAACTGGTGTCTTTATGAGATATTTTATTGCTTGTCTTCTGAACAGACAGCCACCTTAACGTGTGGCATGCTCCCCTGGAGATTCTAGTATTGGTGTGAGGAAGTGGGATTTGCCCATAACAACTGTTATCATCAGAAAAGAGCGGTCACGGCTTACGAAACTCCAGCTTCCGGGAGCCCGAAGGCGCAAATAAAGTATGTTGGGACATTGTGGCACAGAAAGGGTCTATTGCTTTTTAATAACAATTAGGATTTTGAAGTAGTACTTTTTTAGGTTCCCATGGAGCTCTTTAATTGGGAGGATTTATTTTGCTCTCAGGTACTGGAGAGACAGGCTCTCTGTCTTCAGGAAATTCTGGAGCACCTGCAGAGCATGGTGCCCAACAAAGCTGCGCAGAGGAACAGTGAACCCAGGTGCAGACGAATTGTCTCCCAGTTTCAGGCACACACTGTGCCCTCACCAGTGCCTTTGTCCACCCACTTCACCCCCCCCCCTCTCCATTTGTTCTGTGCTATCATTTGAATGTGCAATGACCCTGTGCCTTGAACACTTGCTCCCTGGCTGGTACTGCTGCTTGGAAAGTTCTGACACCTTTTTGTTGAAATCTTACTGGTGGAGATGGGTTACTGGGGGCAGGGTTTTTGGATCTGACCTCCATTTGAAGCTGAGCCTTTTTAATTTTTCATTTTCATTTTTTGCTTCCTGATTGCTACTGCAATGTAGCCAGCCATTAGCTGTGGTTCGGCAGTCACGATGAACCATTTAGCTTCAGATCATAAGCCAAAGTAACCCTCCCTTCCCTCAAGTTGTGTCTTGTTCTGTGTTTCTTCACAAAAATGGCAACAGTAGGTAACAGTAGAGTGAGGTGGTGAAGAGGTCATCTCAGAGGTCTGGAAACATGCTCATTTAGAAATAACGACAAAGCATGAAAGTAGAAAGTACTAGGTGGATATGGTGATGGATGTCTGTAATCAGTAAATTCAAGTTGAAGACCAATCTGGGCTACATGAGGCCCTGTCTCAAAATAAAATTTAAAAAAAAGAAAGATTAAGCAGACCGTATATAAACAAAATTCTGAAAGTAAGTATTGGTGTTAAGGCTCCCTTGGCAGCTGTATCTCCTGTGATATTTATGCAGATTGCATAAGTTCATGATTGCCACATCTTTCTAAACTCCTGACAGGGGAGAGACAGGCCTTTTGTGCTCCTTCTTATCTGTCTGCAAGGTCTTGTCTTCTGCCACTCTTGCTCCTGTGACCATCTTCCAAGATTCACAGTGTCTCATCTGTATTGCTAACAATGGGAGGGGAGGTACTGTTGCTGACTTCACAGAGACTTACCATCTTGAAAGACTGTGTCTGCATGTGGTTCTTTGTGCCATCTGTGGCAGAGTACCATGTATAGTTTCTGGGGAGAGGCTATGGGGACAGAACACATGCACAACAGGAACAAAAGTACAAGAACTATCTTTAGCTCGTGTCTGTCTCCGGCTCCCGTTTCTCAAATTTTGAGTGTTAGCCTTTGCCTTTTACCTGATTCTTCCAAATAATATGCAGCTTACTCATATCTTATGTTGCATGTTATTTTTCCTAATGAATCAAAAATACTCATAAGTCAAACATAGACCTAGGAGATGTACTTCATAGCTGTGCTTTATGCATGAAAATTCCATCCTAGGAAAATAATTTTTCACTGCTACTTTTTTTACACTCTGAGTTGCTAGCTTCCAAGAGATGATATTTCTTTTGCACATTTTTCCTATCGTGTATCTAAATTAAATTGATTTATTATTATTACCAATTACAGAAAAATAATCCCTACCTTCGGAAGGCTGAAAAGACACATGGAATTAATTACCTAAAATGGAATTTCATAGAGAAAAAAATTTGAATTTATATATATATATATATGTGTGTGTGTGTGTGTGTGTGTGTATGTATGTACATGCCTGCATGACTTTATGTGCAACACATGCATGTTAGAGTCTGTGGAGTCCATTAGGTACCTTTGCAGTTGGAGTTACAGTAGTTGTGAGCCACACTGTGGGTGTTAGGGAATGAACCAGTTCTTCTGCCAAAAATAGTCCTTAGAACCATTGAATCACATCTCCAGGTCCTGCCTAGAGAAAATCCTTAATCATATGACTTCCTGTTTTTCTAACCATTCTTTCTCAATGTGCTTCCTAACATGAGCCCGAAACATTTTGTCATTTGGATTGTGTTTCCATCCAGCAGTGGCTGTGTGTCTGCAACAAACTTAAGTGTTTGTCAGTAGTCTTCACTAGCACCTATACCAATTGTTCTTAGTCTTTAAATATTAGTTCATGTAAAGTGCAGAATATTGTCCTATTCTCTTAAGAAAGCAGCCCTAACATAGCCTTTGTTCCATTAAAATCTGACTCATTAGCACACCTAGGAAGTGTCCTGTTCTCTTCTATGCTTTCTAGGGGAGTGTGGAATTATACCCTGAGCTGGCTCAGGTTATTCTGCTGGACATTTAATGCAAAGGATTCCTCCAGTGCTGTACACTGCGGAAGTTTGGATGTGTATTCTCCCCATTGCCTTTCGTTTTTCTGTTGTTCATTCTGATTGAGCCCTTTAAATTGCCTTTCCTGTTCAGAAGAGCTCTAGTCTTCCGTTCCATACCTCCTTAGAATAGAGTGATGTCCCTCACATTACTTTGGAAATTGTCAAACATACAGAAATATTTGTTGCCTTGGAGAGTAACTTCTATACTGTGAGAGTTTGAGTCTAAAATGTCCCCTGGGCTTAGATTTTTCCATGTGTGTTTCCCAGCTGCTGATGCTACTTTCAGAAATTGTGGAACCTTTAGGGGATGGGGCATCATTGGTGAAAGCAAGTCACTAGGGGTGAGACTCTGAAAGTGATACCTATCTCTTGTTCCTAATGTGCTATTTCTGCTTATTGGTCCACTGTGATGTGAACAGCCACCAGCAAATATGTGTATTGCCTTGAAATGTGCTTTTCTGTTATGCCTTTCCTTCCAGGAGTAGTCTGAAATGGCCTGCAACTGTGAGCCAGCTTGTTATCTTTGCCACTTTAACTATCTTTTGTCAAGAATTATGGAGCCTGTACCAAAAAAGTGACTAATATACACCTATGGATGTACTGGTTAGTTTAATTGTAAATTTGATACAGCTTAGAATCACCTGGGAAGAGAACTTCAATTTCTTATCTAGAGGAGGTTGATCTATGGATATGACTGTGGGGGGATTATCTTGATGGTGAGAGGAAGCGCAAAAACACACCCTGAATGTGAGTGACACCTTTCCATGAACAGGGCCTTGAACTGCAGAAAAGTGAGGAAAATTAGCTGTGCATAAGCACAAGCAAGCAAGGATCTAGGCATGTATTATCTCTTCTTTTAGCTATGATCTGAAGTCTCAAGTTCCTGCCTTGACTTTCCTACATTAATGAAATAAATCCTGGAAGTTTGAAGTCAGATTAACCCGTTCCTCCACAGCATTGTTTCAAGTTGGGGTATTTTAGCAGAGCAACAGGAATGAAATTAGGGCAACATATACCCCCCCCTTAGATGGTAGTTAATGTTGGGTTAATGTTTTCTCTTATGTCTATCAGCATATTCCCTCATCAGTCCACCAATCCATCTTCCGTGAAGTGGATGGAAATGGCATTTCAGACATTTCTATCCTTGTGAGTGGCAGCACTGAGATGACCCTCACCTTCTTAGGTCCTTGTCCTTATATCATTCCCCTTCATGTTTCACTACAATTGGTCTATGTGATGTGTGGAATATGGCAAGAGGGATTGTGTATGACATGTAGGCCATACTACACAGGGGGCTATGGCTTCCTTGTGGTAGCCATTCCTAAACAGCTGAGTTGCTGTCAATTTTTGAGTAGTCACATGGGTGGGTATGAAAAGAGAACTCTGTTACCTATAAGAAGAGGATGTGAACTGGCAAGAGGAGTTGACTATGGGGGAGTCTCTTGGAGAATTTGGAAGGAGAGTAGACATTGCTATGATCAAAACACATTGTACACTTGTGTGAAATTCTCAAAAAATGAAGAAAATAAATCACAAATCAGTGATGAATTTTGTGATGAATCTTAGCACATGGCTATTTCTGTGTAGCTTTCATTCACAGTGACATTTGTAAGACTCATAGGGGAAGTTCTATTTATCTGCAGTCTGTAAATTTTGTTGCTTGGTAGCTACACCCTGCACCACAGTTCTTTCTGTCACTTATTGAGAAGTAGCTGGGTTGACTGCCATTGGAGGGAATGTGTGGAAAACTGCTGCTCAGTCCAGGAATATGTCTCACTCCTATAATCTTGTGTACCACGTACAAGGAAGTGTAAGCTACTGCTCAGTCTGGGAATATGTCTCACTTCTGTAATTTTGTGCACCATGTACAAGGAATGATGTTCAGTTCCTGGCTCTTCAAAACAAAGCAACAACAAACAAAAACAAATAAGCAACATACTTCTCCCGTATGCGATTTTGTATTGGTCCTTTCATAGACACGTATTCTTTTGTCAAGATGAACATGTGGAGTTGACATGTCCTATTGTAACTAGCCTGTAGGTTCTAAAGAGACTCTTGTGTCCCTCACTTTGGCTTGAAACAGTGAAGTTTAAGAAACTCAACCCCCAACCCAGCTCCCAGTATAGTAGTATGCTAGAAGAAGTGGAAAACCTAAAGTCCACACAAGCTGGGACATCTTACAGAAGAGACAGTGGTTAATTAGTGGTGGAAACACCACACCTTGACTAGGACTGTGTAGCTACACACTACTCTGGCCCTTTTCTTAAACTTTAACCTTACCTCGGGACCTTAAATAAGGACATGTGTTGGGATGGTTCACTGCTACTCTCTGTCCCTCTTTCCAATGTAGTCCCTTGAAAGAAATCTCCATTTTTTTCTTTTCACTATGTATTTCATTGTTTAAATAGGATAATAAAGGAAGAGTGTCCCAACCTGGCTTGTTGGGGCACAGAATGTGACCTTTAGTCCAGTAACAATATAATAATTTTATGTGTGCGGTGACATGAAACAGACAAATCTTTCCCAAAAGTGGATGCTTTATTTTATATTCCTATAAATAAAGTATAAGATTTGCTTATGCCACATGTTTGATGAAACTTAGTACTGCCACATTTTTAAGTTTAAGCCATTACTAAGAATATGTAATGGTAGCTCACTCTATTCATTTTTCTTAGATTCTTTGAATCTATTTTCTGAAATCATTTTTCCTTTTATCTACAGGCGAATCTTTCATTCTTCTATCTCACATTGCCTTAAAATTATTCACACATAGGCTTTGTATTTTTTGTTTAATTTTTAAGTTTTAATTTGCTCATATTAGACTCAGTTTTTAATTTCCATTTGTTCATTTTAGACTCAGTTCTTAATTTATTTGACTGATTCTGAACTAGGGAGATATTCATCCTTTTTTTTCATGTAAAATGCTATTTCTGAGACCTTGAGCATATTTACAAAAGAAAGTTCTTCCATAACATCTCCTTTCCTTTAAACAGAAAGCCAAGTAGGTAACGCAAGACATCATCAACAGAAAAGTAGATGCACTATAGAGTTTAGTTCATGCTACTCGAAAGAAGAACCCTTGACATGTTCCTGGGAGAATGGCAATCTATCTCTTGGACTTAAGCCAGTTTTGGCAATATGCTGTGCCATACAGACAGTACAACTACATTTTTGTTCCTGCTCTTATGTTGACATTAATTAGCTAAGTATTCTGAAAACCACCTTTCCTCCTTCCTTCCACAGTGAGGATACTCTCATGTGCTTTGTATTTTGTAAGTAAGCTTCCAATTTTTGATAGTTCATGTGTGTGTGTGTGTGTGTGTGTGTGTGTGTGTGTGTGTGTGTAGAGGTAAAATTTTTCTTAGGAGCCATCTACCTTTTCAGTTTTTGTTTTATTTTTATAGACATTCTCTCTGATTAGAGTAGGAAGGCTGACCCATGAGTGCCAAGGTTCTGCCTGTCGTTGCTTCCTCAGTGCTGGAATTAAAAGAGTATATGAGCATGCTCAGCTTTTACATGGGCGATTGGGATCAAATGCTGGTCATCTTGATTGCAAGGCAAGGTTTTGCAACTGAGATATCTCTCCAATGCCTTGACATTGTAATTTTAGGTCTCCTAAGCATATTACTGGCAAACCAACATGAGTTTATAAAAGGTAGTTCCTCCATACTTTTCAATTTTCCTTTAGTATCTCTGGGTTGTATGAATATTTGTGACAAATGCCATACCATACTTTTTCTTTATTATTCAAATGTTTTAATACAAAACAGACTGTAAAAATATATGTAATGCTTTGTTGAATTAAACTGAACAAAGTTATCATTTTTGTGGATAATAGAATATCTTCTGAAAGCCATAAAGTAGCATGTTGTTCACCTATGGCTGTCCTCAGACTCCCTCTTAACTTCACTATGACAGCTTGACACCTGCTCTGAACCCAGCCTTGTATCTCAACTTACAACTTTTTTTTTTCATTTTGTCAATGGCGTTTCCTAGAAGCTATAGTAACCAAGCTCAGTGTCTGATATTGGAAACTTTGGATTATATTTTATTCCAAATCCTGAACTTGATTACCACATAGAGACTATAGAACTATGTATTTCTGAGGTAGTGCATGGAAAGAATCTGGGCATAGGCATACTATGAGAAATAGGAGGACCAAAGTGGGGAAAGAAATCAGAGATGACCAGAGGGACAATTGTAAGAACGTAAAATATAGGAATCAGATTCTTCAGGGAAGAGTTTGAATTCGGCATCAACCACAGCTGATGTCACCTTGTAATTTTTACTCAAAACTGTTCATTGACTTCACTTGAGGAAGTGAGAAATCCTTACTTTGGAGTTCAGGATAAAGCTAACATAACTGTGTCTCTGTAAGAACTGAGAAGATATTACCCCTGAGAAGTTGCATACCTTAGTTCACGCAGCCATCAGGCTAGACAGGCTAGGCTTTGTGTGAACTAGAAAGAAGCGCTTCTGTTTCTTGGCAAATTTAGCCTCCTTGCATGAATGAAGTCTTTAATTGTCTTTTCCACTTAATCCTTGTCCTGATAACAGTTAAGAAGACCGTCTGTGGAAGACATGATGAGTTCCCATCTGAGTGATAAGTTCTATCTCTGGGTAGTAGAAATTGGAAAAACATATTTAAAAAAAATGCTCCCAATATATAAATGATTCAAATGAGGGTTGAACCTCAATGTAGACACTAGGCAAAGAGCTTGGCCCATTCATCTCCATTCCACTGTTTAACAGTTATGAATCCTGTGTTTAAGGTACATAATTTTAAGAACTATCTGAAGCTGGTAGTCTTCTCTGTATAGCTAGGACAGCTTTGAGAGCTTCTGATATCTCTCCTCATTAAAATATGCATTCTTCTTATTTTTTTGAGAATTTCATGCAGTGTATTTTGATCATATTTTCCCCACTCCTCTCCACCTAATTCCTCTGAGATCCATGTTTCATTTCTCGATTTTCATATGATGAGTTTTGGTCATATTCTTTCTCCTCCCCCAACTCCTTCCAGATTTTTCCTCTACCCACCCAATTTCGTATTCTCTATCTCTCTTTTCTTGTTTGGAATTTCTGAGACAGTTTCACTACTTAGCACTGACTGACCTGGAGCTTGCTACATAGACCAGGCTGGGCTCAAACTCACCTAGATCTGTGTGCCTCTGCCTCCTGAAATCTGAAGCGCCACCACACCCAGCCCTCCTTTTCTCTCAGTGCATACACACCACACCACCCCACATACCACTAAGAATAATATGAAGAACACATATTGAAAAACTAGATAAAATGAAAAAAATCAATTCATTTTAAATAATGGATTGAATCCAATTTGTGCTGCCCATAAACTCTTGCTCTGGGGTGTTCACTAGAATGTAGTCAACCTGCCATGAACCGCACCCTTAAAAAAACCTGATTCCCCCTCACAAAACCGATCATCTGTCAGTAGCTCGTCACTTGTCACTCATAGAAATTGTGTCACATACCCTCCCCCCCTCTCAAGTAATTAGATAATGTTTCCTTCCATGGTGAACATGGCCTAACTTCTCTAGGAACAATAACCAACTTATGCATCTTCAGGTAGTTTCCTTCAAAGGTCATCCTGAAACAGGAACTGTGAGAGGACTGACACAATGAATAATATATGCCCAGAGAAAAGCATTCAATCCCCTGTCCCTGCCTCATCCAGACTTAGTACTCAGGGTGAAATTGTCTGACAAGCAGCAGGATTAAACTTCATAGTGACAGACACAGAGATAAAGGGACGTTCTCTTTACTTCTGAATTTATTAGAAAGAGTATGTTGTTCCAGACTAAATGCCAGGATTCTGGGGAGGGGTTGAGTTTATTCTACAATCTCTGATAGAATAGAACCCTTGCTAATATCTCAGCAGGCTGCGACAAGAATAAACAAATGATTAAAGAGTGAGTGAAGAGCATTGAATCACTTTATGACCAGAAACGTAATGTTTTCCTACAGAACTCCACCAACTTTTCCTATTCTGGAGATAGCCACAGTCTAAGCTTCAGTGTATTTCATGGTTAGATACATTTATGAGATAAAACATCACTTCTTTTAACACAGTTATTGTTATGTCTCTTATACATAAAATTTAAAATCATAAAATTGCAATTACTAGATGATACAATGTTTTAAAAAAATCTTTACTGTTCACATTGCAAATTATTAGTTACACTTTGAAAGTACCCAAGCCATCAGTAGTGAAGGGTTCTTTTCTTTGCCACTAGTATTGCCAATCTAGGATGTCTCTTTAAGCTGTTTTTGAGGCAATTGTGTACTTTATACCTTTTTGCAATATGTACTCTTTATTTCTAGAAAGAGATACTTCCTTTTGATCTTGGCTCATTTATGTTACTCATTTTCAGCTTTTAGAATTAATTTTATAGATTTACTAAAACTTCATAGAAAGTTATTGCTTTATTTAAATCACAAAATATATCTTCTGGTTTACTTTTAAGTCATATGTACTTATTCTTTGAAGAAGAAAAGTGTTATCTAGTGTTTCAAAAGACATGACATGTATTCTTCTCATATTTGATTTCCTAGTTAGATATCATTCCTTATTGTGAGGAGTAATGTTACATTTGACTATTCATTTCGATATACATTTTAGTGTAAATACATAATTCATTCTGCAATCTACTTTGATTAAATAATATGATGTATACAGTCCTATTATTTTTAACTTTTAATTTAATCATAATCTATTGATCTGTACTTTACCAGGCCATGACACACTAACTTCATCCTGCATTCAATTTCTCCTGTACAATAGTGCCTTTCTATGTATTCTGCTCTATTTCATTGATCTGTGTCAGATTTTAATATTTAGTCAGAGCTTATCATCTTTGTTCTCATTTACTTTTCAGTATTTCTTTGTTCTTTTATTTATTTGTTCAGACATATTGTATGATAACTTTGTTAAATCTTTATTTTGTCCTGCTCTTTCACCTAGGGTTTTTTGGTTTAAAAATTTATGTTCTTCTTATATCGATCCTCAATCTTCTAGAACATTAAAATGTAAGTCCTTCAAATTAATTTAATTTTCTGGACATTAGCAATAATAATGGATAGCCTATCTATACTTCTGAAAGGGAGTTAATATCATATGCATTAAAATGAAAATTGAATATATATGAGTTCTGCTATTGGTAAAGACAGAATATGGCAGATGACATTTTCTTCTTGTCTGGCAAACACAAAAGCAGATAAAACATTTAAAATTACATTTAGAAGATAATATTGAACATGACTAGTGTTGTATTTAAAAGATTCAAATGTTTTTAACTTCTTTGGGTAAATTGTGTGTGTGTGTGTGTGTGTGTGTGTGTGTGGTGTGTGCACATTGAGTTGTCCACACAGGTAGAGGCCAGATGTCAATCCCATGTGTCCTTCTTGAGCAGCCATCCACCTTGTTTGTCGAGAAGGTGGCTATGGAAGTCCTGGAATTTGACAGCTGAGTTGGACTAGCTGGCTAGCAAACCCCAGGGAAGTTTGTCTTTCTGTCTTCTGATTTTTTTCCCAAGCTTCCCTTTTTTTGTAGGTGTGGGGGATAAAACTCAGGTGTGCATGATTGTACGGCAAGTGCTTTTTGGATTGAACTATCTCACAAGTCCCCAAATAAGATCATAATCAATAATGGATTATATGCTTTAGAAAAACATGCTACCTGGATAACCTTCCAAGTAATCGAGATTAAACTATCTTGATTGTCAACCGGATGTCCTTTAGAATCACTTTGTAGACAAGCCCTATGAGAATGCTAATCAGGATGTCTCTATGGAGGTTTAATTGAAGAAAGTTCATCCTAATTATTAGTGTTACCATTTAATGGCCTGGTGGTGTGTTGGGCTTAATAAAAAGGAGGAAGCCAGCTGAACGACAACACTTATCCTTCTCCTCTTCTGCAATGAGGATCAGCCCTTTCGTATCCCTATTTCCATGCATCTCCTACCACGATGGACTGGGTTTCCCTGAACTGTGGGCAAAAATACACTCTTCCTTCCTTAACATGCTATTATCAGGTATTTTACCAACAACTAAAAAAGTAACTAATATAATTACTAAACTTGAAAACAGAGCATAGAACCTGTCCCAAGTACATACACCAAGGAAAGGATTTAAAAATGGACAAGGTATCAAGTAGTTACAGGAAAATGCAAACGTGACAGCGTGAGCATGATTGGCACCTGTGAAGAACTAAGGACAAACAGGCTGTTTAGCTCAGTTCCTTTTAAAGAAAGCAACATGAACATAATAACATTGATTCACTACAAAATCAAGTGGCTTAAAACTAGGAAGAAAAGTGTATAAGTAGCTACAAACAAACAAACAAAACAAATCATAACTCAATATTAAATTACACATTAGGCAATGTAAGTGTTCTTAAGGATCTTTTGACAAATCATTCTTAGAAAACAATGAATATTTGAACATGTAATTTTAATCCAGCATTTGTTTCTCATGAAATGCTTTAGAAAGTACAGACGAGCATATGAACAGTTTAACTTTATGACATCTGTTGAAGCAGGTGACATGCTATAGGTAGGAAGACATCTGCTCCCTGTTCCTTTTCTCATCAGCATCTAATGCTATCTGGGGGCCCAGCCTCCAGCAGCACAGGATTTTGAAAGGAATGCACAGAGTTGTTGTAAGCTAAGACTTTTCTATCTGAGGGAATTTAGGGAAAAAGGCACACTCTCTTGATGGCTTCCTTCTTTATTCTTTGTTTTCTTGTATTCTTTTGGTGCAGGAGAACAATTCTATATCTCTCAATTATGTTTTAAATAAACACTGATAGGCCATTAGCCAGGCAGGAAGTATAGGTGGGAAAACCAGATAGGAAGTAGAGGTGGGGCAATGAGAACAGGAGTATTCTGGAATGATGGAAGTTCTTTCGGACTTCTGCCCAGACCACCGAAGAAGCAGGATGTGACCTGCCCCACTGAAAAAGGTACTGAGCCATGTGGCTAACATAGATAAGAATGATGCGTTAATGTAAGCTACAAGAGTTAGTAAGAAGCCTGAGCTAATGGGCCAATCAGTTTATAACCTAATGTAGACTCTCTGTGTGATTTTCTCTGGAACTAAATGGCTGGGGGGACCAGGCGGGACATAAACCCCAACAAGCCCCGCCCTCGTGCTACATTCTTTCTTTGTTCTTTCTACTGTATACTTTTGTTTTCTACAGCTTATATACTCCAACAAGTTTTTCAGGAAATATATAAATTATAATGCGTATATTCTATTTTTCAAGTGAATGATTACAATAAATACAAAACAAACAGTAAAAAACATGTTTTTCAGATTCCTAACATAATTAAAAATTTTATGTTCTATAGGTGAAAAACAAACTATCCCAAGGACCTACACACATTCATACCCAAGCAACTAGTTATAGATTAACCATGTGGCAAGCAAGGTATTCTTGTCAGGTCTTTTACTGTCAGGCTGCATTTTGCAGTTACAAAGAAAGGGCCAATTGCATTATTACTGACCTTGAAAGGTAATCTTAAAAGAATCACAAACCTAAACTTTTATATATGAAAACAAATCAGTCAGTTCTACTTTAAATCTTTATGGTACATATCCACTCTTTAATCATTTTGGTTTTTGTTTTTTTGTATCAGAAGATTGAGGGTAGAAATGAGTACAAAGAATTAATCATCACCTTTTGTTATCCTAGCAAGAAAGGTGCATCAGCTAACAATAATTGGGCTGCTTTGTTCTTGTTCCTTGACCTTAACGAGTTCTGCATTCAACTATGTGCCTTTCAAAAACTTTAGATTTTCTTCTTGGGTTTTTTTTTCACCAGAAAGCTATTTAACAAAAAACATCTTAGCCTAACTTTGTTATTTTCAAAGCTTTGTTTCAGATGTGATGCACTCTGAAACCTGTGAACACATCTCCCAACATTAAGGTTAAAAGAATTTAAACTAGCTGGGCTACTGGCATTCAATTGGTTTTTCTTAATCATTAACTTGAGCTGGACTCTACGCAACCCTTTATGTAAGACTCACAGGCTCAGGCTGAGAAACGTTTCCATGTATTTATTTTTATTCATCAAAGCTCTATATAGGCTATCATTATTATTATCGATTCAGACAGTATAGTTTCAGGAGGGATCATCTTCTTGACAATCCACAGATAAAAATGCCCAGAGAACAGGATGTTTCCAATAGATATAATACAGTTTACACTATATTACAGGCAGTGGAGATCTTCCCACACCCACTCACACTATGCTAGATACCAGAGGAATATTGTAGTAACAAGCATGGAGAGGCACAGCATAAGCAAAAGACATTCTGGAGTCTGGAGTTCTGCCTTGCCTAAACATCACTCACCCATCACAGAGTTGCCTCCTGGTAACCTACAAATTGCACTTTAATTGCCATCTGCTGTTCCTCTGCAATGGACATCAGCAAGCATCTTGCTCTGATCTGCCTTAAAGGCCATAATCCTGGTGCTCACCATTGAAAGAATTCAAATGAGACACAGAGAAACAATGGAGTAGATCACTCAGTGTGGTCAGGGTACGCAAAGGTCAGTGGGTTCTTCAGACTGACCTACGATTTACGGAAGCTTTAGTTTACTTCTAAAGCTTCTAGCACAGACAGTTTTATCTGAGGGGGTTTCATTCTTGTCCAGGTGTGTGACAGGCCCTCTTGGATTAACTGTGAAGGGAGGTGGGGTCACAATGCTCTATCTTGTTCTTTACTAGCAATCCTCTAGCTAGACAATAATCTTAGGATTTGTTTTTTGGGGGGGGGGGCATTTAGAATACTGTGTCTCCATTCAGCGCCTATTCTTATACCCAGCCATCAAAGTCCTACGTTTCTGCTCCTGGTTTTGTAAGGGCTGAAAACGAGAAATGGTGCCATGTTCAGGGACCTTGAAAACTGCTCAAATAGTTGCAAAGCACTGGTGCCTTGGTGGAGTACTGAACATGGATTTAGTGTCAGAGGTGGGGAATTGTGGGCAGATTCTTTCCTTCCAACTATCTCAGTACCTTGTCTCCTTCCAGTTTGTGTTAGATAGTCAGACTAGAGGAATGTGTTACAAGCTTGGGTGAAGTTCCCCTTTATTTTGGTATTGGGTGTATTCAGAAATAGACTTGTGAATTCCTGGCAGAATGGGTGTGGAAACAGGTGCTAAGGGTGCACATTCTCTCCAGTAAATGATAATGGAGAAGTGCATACTTATATATGAAAGGATGAGCAAATCCTGATGCTTGTTTCTCCCAGTTATAAAATTCAACTCAAAATGAATTGAAGACTTAAATATGAGATCTACAGCTTTGAGTCTTCTGGGAACACATAGGAAAAATGTTTCAAAACTTTGAAATAGGCAAGAATGTCTTTGGGAAAAGTCTCAAAACCGTAGGAAGGAAAAGTAAAAATAAAAAGTAAAAAACAATAAAAGCTTTTGTTCATCAAGGGACGTGGTCAATAGGATGTAGAAATAACCTGCACAATGAGAGAAAATATTTGTAAGCCATACATCTCAGAGTAGACTAATACCCAGAATCTATAAGAAACACAAAAAATGGACTATGAGTCTAAACAGACATTTAAATAAAGAAGACAGACAAATGACCAGGAGGCTCAAAAAGGTGTCTAATATCAGTAGTCACCAGGGAACTGATCATTTGGAAAGAGGAAAAGGATCAGTGAATGGGGGGAGGAGGGACAGAGAGGGCAATGTGGTAAATGTGGTCAAAGTACAGGATGTACTTGAATAAAAATGCCATTGGGAAGCCCATCATTTGCACAGTGAACATTCACTATTAAATTACTTACAAAGGGGCTGGAGAGATGGCTCAGTTATTGAAAGGGATTAATGTTCTTCCAGAAGTTCGCCTCACAACACCCACACTGGGTGTCTTACAACCAACTGTAACTCCATCTCCACAGGATCTGATAGACTTTTTAGCTTCCACATGAATATGCAAGCATGTAGCACACATATTCACATCCATATACATGTGTACATGCTCAAATAAAAATAAGAGAAATACCAACTTAGAAAAATATTTTAAAATCCATAATGTGGCACAGTAAGATGGCTCAATGAATAAAGGTGCTTGCTGACAAACCAGAAGACCTATTTTTTTTAATTTATTAGATTTATTTTTTAAAAAATAGCAATCCAAGTTCCCACTCCTTCTCCTCCTACCATTTCCTCCACATACCCTCCCACCCCACCCACATCTAATCTTCAGAGAAGGTAAGGCACATTGCTTTGGGGAAGGTCAAGGCTCTCCCTACTATATTTAGGCTGACCAAGGTGTACATTCAAAGAGACTAGGATCCCAAAAAGCCAGTACATGCAGTTGGGATAAATCCTGCTGTCCCTGCCCATGGCCCATCGGTCTGCCCCAGGCATGCAACTGTCAACCCCGTTCAGAGGGACTAGTTTGGTCCTATGCTTGTTCCTTCCCAGTCTGGGTGGAGTTGGTGAGTCCCTAGATACACATGGTGGAAGGAGAGACTGGATTCCAAAAGCTGTTGTTTGACACACAAGCAGTGTAGCATATGAATAGAGCAATAACAACAACAGCAACAACAATCGTACAACACTAAAAGTTAAAAATACATGGAAAATATCAAAAAGGCTAAAAGTTAGAGTGCTGGTGAGATGTGGATAAAAAGGAATTCTTGTATACTTGATGAGAATGTCATTTAGCACAAGTCATGGAAAACCATATTGAGTCTCCTGAATGAAAGGATAACTTCGGCTATTTTGTGATCCAGGGATCCCATGATTCAATATATACTCAAAGGAAATACAATCACTATGTCAAAGAGACACCAATGTCCTGTACAACATAGACTCACGGAAATGAGCTGAGCATGCATTGGTAGATAGGTTGATAAAACGTGCTATATATTCACTGTGGAATACTATTTATACACAAAGCAGAATAAAATCCTGACACTTATGACTAAATGGTTGGAGCTAGAGGATCCCAATGTTAAGTGAAATGCTTCAGGTACACAGAAAAATTAAATAATAAATCAATGAACTCACTTTTCTGTGAAATCTAAAAGCGGTGATCTTAAAGAAGTTGTGAATATAATGATGGTTACTAGAAAGTGGGGAGGATAAGGGTTGGGGGATATGGCCAGCTATTGTACTCATTGCTGTTGATCAGTGGGTACTCACTGTGGGCGGATAGAAGTGGAAAGATATAATCTACTTTCACACAGTAAGTGGATAAATAACCATGCTGTCTGTATTTCCAAGTCATAGATGGAAGGGATCTGAAAGTTTTTGTACATGTGATGATCTTCTGATGTTCATCTAAACTGGGCTTGGCAGTTCATATTTTAGTACTTTCCTGGAAACTTTGGAAAGCCTTGTTAAAGTATATACTTGGAGGCCTAAAAAGATGTCTCAGTAGTTAATACTTTCTGCTGTTCTGGAGGACTTGAGTTTTGTTTCTGATACCTACATCAGGCAACTCATAAATGTCTGTAATTATAATTCAAGGGGATAAACATCCATTTTTCAGCCTCTGTGGGCATCTTCACACACATGGCAGAAACTGTCAATTAAATACATACACATAAAGGATAAAATTTTAAAAAACTTTTAAAAATAAAGAGCTATGTTTGAATCATGTGAGTCCCTAAGGAATAATGAGAACCAGAATGTTCCATGTGACTCATGGTGGAGACATATAGATAATAATAATAATAACAGCAATAACAATGATGATGATAACATGATAATACATATTTTTATATTGATATTTTTTGTGAGCTTTCTAGCCCATCCAGACTCGCATATGGATAGTAATTTGACCACTTCAACTTTAGTACACATACAGATTTCTCAACCATCATAGATTTAGGAAACACAGATGTTTCAGCTAATGACAGCCTCATGTTCTTCAGGGTGTTATCTTCTTATAGAGGTCCTAAGGCTGTGAAGTCAGCTTCAAAGGTGATGGAAATCATGAGTTCCAAGGCTGCTCCCCCTACTTAAATTCCCAGACTTTCTACTCAGAAACTGGATATGTTTCAGTCACTTTGTATTCCTCTTTTACATAAAATGAAAGAGCATTTTTATTTAGCTCCTGGGGCTGAGCCAAAGATGCATACATATGTATAAATACTGAGGCCAATGGGTGTCACAGAAGAAGGTCTTACCAAACACTTGCTATTAATGCAGATACCTAGACAGACAGACAGATTTGTAAATACTCAAAAATATTTGTACCAAATGTTTCATTCTACAATGCCTGGGCAGAATCTTTAGGAGGTTGTGGAAAGGCAACAAGGATGAACAAAAAACCAAGTTGAATTCTCTTGGCTTAACTTCCCATTGCTATCCTTTTGCTGTCTCAGTGGAGGTGGTGCAGGTGCAGTCAGGGTTTGGCATTCTTGCTTAAATTTACATAATTCTGTTTCTATGTCCTTTCTTGTTTTTTCTTTGTTTCCTTCTATGAGGAAGTTCTAGCTGGGTAGAGAAATAGTAGAGATATGATGAAAAAGGAAGGATGAAGGGGATGAAAGAAACAGTCCCATCCTCACCAGACATGTACTTCTTGAAACTAATTTGAATCTGGTTTACTGAAAAGTTGTCTACTATGAGATTTCCTTCTTTTCCTGAGCACTGTGTATCTGGTGGAGGGCTCACTGCCTAACGGTGA